>JAMZAV010002805.1:0-83809 GCA_024449915.1 Sweltsa coloradensis | reverse complement strand
CAAACCTGGAAAAAAGGGGCCGACATCGATGCAACGTCACATTTTGAATGTACCAAATAATATGATGCCTTGCGCGCCTTTCAAATGACAACGTTGACAAAATAATAAAAATATTATTTTAAGTAATTTATTTTACCATAAGTATTATTTATCTTACATATTTCACTTTAAAATGAAATAATTTAAACTTACCACTACCGTATTTACAATATTCAAGTAATTTAAAAGTAAGAAAACAATAACATGATGTCACAGGCGGTGCAATTTTTCTCACGTTGTCGTCAGGCGGTGCAATTTTTCTCACGTTGTCGTATAGAAAATTCCTCAAATGTTGGGACATTAACAAAACTTCAGGGCCCCGTTAAGGACGGTATAATGCAGGACATGGCAGGATAAGGCCTGGTTAAGTCTGGGCAACTCTCATCCAATCAAAAATTTCCAATCCAACAACAAACACAACAAATGTTATTTTCCACTGCATTCCACAGCCATGTAAATCAGCAGATTAGCAAAAGAACACTGAAATTATGCACCATCTTTTGTTTTACATTTTCATTTATTTACAGGAGATTGCGTGAATTCATTAAAAGATAAGAAAAGGCTTATTATTGCCGTAAATTTTGGAATAGCCTAGGACTATCATACCATTGTTTATCTGCATTAGGCTTTTAGTAATCAACACTAGTTATTTGTGCGGGTTGTGTGTCAGAACAAGGGCGTGCTGGCCAAAGGTTGGCTAGAAGAGGCCTAGGGCTTGTCAAACGTGTAATGTTAGTATTAATTTTATCGAGTCCTATAGCCTAATGGAACTTTAGGCTTACACTGTTGTATTATAAATAATTTTCTACATCTGGGCCGAGGCCCGGGGCGGTTTCTGATTTGTTTTATGAGAGTTATGACAACTCTTCTCGTTTTACACAAAGAAGCAAAATTTAAAATGTCCGACATCTGTTAACGTTTTTTCTTATCCCCGGTCGAGGCGAGATAAGTCTTCATGAATTGGATTCGGAGTTATACCGCACTTATACCACGTAAGTCGGCTTATACCGGGATAAAAATGTACATGAATCGGGGCCCAGAAGATCTACTTTTACCACAAGTGGTTCAACTCTTTGGTGTATGCGGTTCCTTCCATTTCTGTACGAGTAATAGTACTCCCCGAAACTAGAGGCGAGCTATGGCAGTCGTCGTCGGGGACCCTTCCCCTTCACACATAACGACCTCTCCGACGACGATGACAACCATAACGCGACCCCTCCACTCTTTCCACCACCTACCCATGGCAGGTTCTGACCAGCTTGGGTTTTCCTCCCCATATCACATGGGCCAAGGCTAAAAGGTGCATTATGATCTAATGGTTGACGCGACCTTCATCCAAATAAACTGAAAACTTCTTCAATCTTTGGCTTGGACTATAGGTAGGCCTAATGGTGAAATCCAGGATGTGAACTGGAATGTCGGCTATTAAGTTTCACGATTTATGTAAGTTATGTCTGCGTCTAGCCATCTAAGGTCTAGGTTGAATTTGTTGAACCCCGTCAGGGCCCGAGGTAGAATTTAACCCAGAGCATGGCCCTGCTAATCGTGAAAGGTGAGAAAAGAGATAAAGTCCATCTCGCAAACATCAGCTATTTCGTAGGGAAGTATATTCCTCTCAAAACTTGAGGCGAGCTCCAGCATTTGTCGTCGGGTACCCTTCCCATTTCCATTGATGGCGTCCACGGAGACGTCGCCCACGACCATGATAACATGAACGATGACAAAGAAGATGCCGACTGCGTCGTGAGAATCCCTTTATCGTCCCCTTACCCGTCGCTGGTTCTGACCAGCATGGGATTAACCTTCCAAAACCCCCCAGGCAAGCGTGGGGCATTATGACGTAACTATTGACGCACATTTATCCAAATAAACAAACCATAGTATGTGAGAACCAATTACTGCAGTGTCCAGTCTCACAACTGGAGGCCAAGTCTTGAGTCATCTCACTTTCGTTCCGAGTCGCGTTTTCGTTCCAAGTCGATCAAAATCGCCAAATCAGTAGTCTTGAAACAAGACCACGAGTCGCACGGTGTCTTGGAACGAATATTTTTTCACGTTTCAAACCACGAGATATTTGGTGGTGAGTTGGACTTTTTCACGCGACTTGAGTCACTTGACTGCCACATTGAAAGTTTTAAATGACTAAATAAATAGTTATAAGGTACATCCTTTGTATAAAGACGTAAATTATACTCTAAAATTGTTGGCAGAAGGCTTTAAAAGTATTTTAAGTGTCCTAATTGTCGTGACAAATTATTTACGATCATCGCAAGTTAGCGTGCATCTGCATAAGTAGCGCTTTTGAAAAACCGTCCGTCGTGGTCCCGTTGGCCGAGTGGTTAGAGCGCTTGGTTGGAGTGTGAGAGGTCGCCGGTTCGAATCCCGTCTGGGAAAACTTTTTCACCTTTTTTTACTTATCGCATAATTATTGTTCACTTATTATCTATGACAAGAACAATTTTTATAACTATTCAATGAAAATTACTCTTTTTTTACATTTCTTTGCAATTTGTTTTGGTATTTTAGGTAGGCTAGGCCTAGCCCTAGAAAACTAACACAAATATAACAAAATAAAAATATGATTAATTAAATAGAGAGTACAATTGCCTTTAGGCTATTTGATAATAACAAGAATCTGAAATAACAAGAAGCCGAGCCTAATATACGCATAGTGTGTTTTGACAGTTGATTGAAATTGCGAATCGATTAAAGCATCGATAGTTCGTCACAATCGATTATAGCATCGATATACTTCACAACATCGATTATTTAATTCTAAATTTTTATGTAACGCTGTTTGTGATTGGTCGCTCAATGAGCTGTGGGGCGGAGCTACAAGTCGCGAAAAATCAGTCGACTCGAAATATTTTCATCTCACTTGTCGTTTCCAAACGCATGGTGGGTTTCAAGACTACCCTATTTGATATTGCCAAGTCGCTCGCGACTTCGACGAGGTGACTTGACTCACTTCACGACTCGAAACGAGTGGTTTCAAGACTTGGTCTCCTGGAGGCCAAGTCTTGAGTCATCTCACTTTCGTTCCGAGTCGCGTTTTCGTTCCAAGTCGATCAAAATCGCCAAATCGGTAGTCTTGAGACAAGACCACGAGTCGCACGGTGACTTGGAACGAATATTTTTTTCACGTTTCAAACCACGAGATATTTGGTGGTGAGTTGGACTTTTTCACGCGACTTGAGTCACTTGACTGCCACATCGAAAGTTTTAAATGACTAAATAAATAGTTATAAGGTACATCCTTAGTATAAAGACGTAAATTATACTTTAAAAATGTTGGCAGAAGGCTTTAAAAGTATTTAAAGTGTCCTAATTGTCGTGACAAATTATTTACGATCATCGCAAGTTAGCGTGCATCTGCCTAAGTAGCGCTTTTGAAGAACCGCCCGTCGTGGTCCCGTTGGCCGAGTGGATAGAGCGCTTGGTTGGAGTGTGAGAGGTCGCCGGTTCGAATCCCGTCTGGGAAAACTTTTTTACTTTTTTTTACTCATCGCATAATTATTGTTCACTTATTATCTGTGACAAAAACAATTTTTATAACTTTTCAATGAAAATTACTCTTTTTTTACATTTCTTTGCAATTTGTTTTGGTATTTTAGATAGGCTAGGCCTAGCCCTAAAAAACTTACGCAAATATAACAATATAAAAATATGATTAATTAAATAGAGAGTACAATTATTGTCTTTAGGCTATTTGATAATAACAATAATCTGAAATAACAAGTAGGCCGAGCCTTATATACGCATAGTGTGTTTTGACAGTTGATTGAAAGGGCGAATCGATTATAGCATCGATAGTTCGTCACAATCGATTATAGCATCGATATACTTTACAACATCGATTATTTAATTCGAAATTTTTATGTAACGCTGTTTGTGATTGGTCGCTCAATGAGCTGTGGGGGCGGAGCTACAAGTCGCGAAAAATCAGTCGACTCGAAATATTTTCATCTCACTTGTCGTTTCCAAATGCATGGTGGGTTTCAAGACTACCCTATTTGATATTGCCAAGTCGCTCGCGACTTCGACGAGGTGACTTGACTCACTTCACGACTCGAAACGAATGGTTTCAAGACTTGGCCTCCGGTGCTCTACGCACTGCTATCAAGTTAGCCACCCGGTTAACTTTTGACCAGCTTACGAAACAGAACGCACGCTGCCCAGGAGCGTACGAGAGACATGACCGAGCTAACAAGTACCAGCACAACTAGGTCAATGTCCTCATTCAAGCATGGACGTCTCAACTGATAACACCCCTGCGGTGAGCTCTTCAGCCATGGACGTCTCAACTCCGGTGCGTCAACCAGAAGGCCCTAGGGCGGTGGTGCACACCCGAAAACCACCTCAGCAGCGTTTGAAAAGATTGCTACAGCGCATTTTCTTTTTAAACGATGAACATTCTGTCTACGCTGATGTATCCATCTATCCTGAAAAAGAATTTAACCCGTTTGTGGAGATTGGCCCATAAACGGAACCTACATGCTATTTAATGCAGCGAGTTGGGGTGTGCTAGCCGCCAAGTTATGCAATGGAGACTACACCCCGGGGGACCTCGTATCAGTCAAGCGTGTCATTCATAAAAATGGAAAAGTATATCTTACCATCAAATAAGATCAAAAGGGTATACGTCTGACTGAGGAAGAGGTAGAAACTCTGAAGAAATATATTGTGTGTATTACACGCCAGGAATTGAAATATGAAATGCAATTTGAAGTAGTTAAAAAATATGTACACGAGGCAATGAACTCTAATGACTATATTAATCCTACAGATGCTACAGCATGTTTTATTGATTATGAATATTTATTCGATGAAGTTAAAGCGTATGATATTCTGTACCATCCGCAGTTTTTACGGTGATCTGAAAATTTAGTCAGATTCATTAACATTTATAAAACATGTAATAAAACTATGTACTCTTTATTCTGTTTGTTGTTATTGCACCCACATCCCTCTCTTATCCTCTATAAAAACAGAATCTTGTTTCATTTTCTTTCAGTTGTAAATAAACACTCCAAGATGAAGCATCTACTGTTCTATATAGCATTTATTCCTCTCGTATTCGGAGGTAAGCAACTATAGTATAAAACATGAAATTTCAAATTTAATAAAATAAATAAAAAATCTAAAAAAAATATCTTTCATTTTCAGAAGAGAAACAAGATTCTGTTTTGGAAATTGTTCTGGGCACCCGATACCGTAGAGCATTAAATCAGCATAACAGTTTCCAATCCTACTATCCAGACATAACCAGTTTAAAACAGATCAACAGCAATGATCGATTTTCAGCTGATATATTGAAGCAAGGAAAAGGAGTAATCCAACTGAATATCAGACCCCGGCGTCCTCGCCCTCAAACTCCTCAAAGCCCTCAACGCCCTCAAAGCCCTCAGCGCCTCAAAGGCCTCAGCGCCCTCAACCCCCTCAGCGCCTCAAAGGCCTCAGCGCCCTCAACGTCCTCAGCGCCCTCAACGCCCTCAACGCCCTCAACGCCCAGTCCCCCCTCAAACACCTCAGCGTCCTCAACCACGATGCCCCAGTAAGCAGAGACGTGAGACGGGGATTGCTCGGGGAGAAGAAGAAACCGGGTTAACCAGACCAACTCGGCAGTCATTGGCATGGCTCCAGAGCCCGTGGATCAATGGCCAATGGATCCATAAAAAATTGACGAATTTAAATAAATTAATATTGAAATATGTGTGTCTTACTTACCTTCCTCGTTCCTTTCCCTGAAAATGGTGTATCAAACACGTTCACTCAACTAAACTTAAATAGCAATTAGCAGAGCGTGGGTTCGATCCTCGGGCCCTGCACGCTTCCACTGCGCCGCTCTGCTCATGACTTGTCAACCGCCGTTCAAGCTCAGGCCGGCAGTACGCCGACTGGCGAGCTGGCAGGAAGTCTAACCTGATAAGAGCCGTAGCAGCGACTGTAACACACTGACTAGGACTAGGGATTGAACCCACGCTCTATAAGCTACAGGGAACTAACTAGGTAATCACACATGGTTTCAAGTGTGTCCCGACTAGGGTTCGAACCCATAAACAGTTGAGGTTGGGATCCTAGCTCTGATCAAAGAAAATTATTAATATTGGAGTATAAAGCTGATGCTAAAAAAGTCCGGCTGGGGATCGAACCCAGAACCTCAGTACGCCTACTACCGGGACTACGTGGATAGCTTAGTAAATCATAATTGAGTTTCAACTTGTATTTAAATAAAATTATAAATATATGTATGTGTTTTTCCTTTCAACCCCCATACCAACCCCCAAGCGGTCGCTAAGCGGCCGCGGGAGCCTAAATGGCGGTTAAGACCTTATGGCAAAAGCATCTCTGTTTTTAGGGGTGGTACACCCTATGACGGTTAAGCCTTTGGTAGAGAACAAAAATTGGGTGGAAAGATGGGAACAAAGATTGGTGGAAAGATGGATATGGTCAAGCAGAAGCAGCTCGGATCAAAACATTTCTAGAAAATCATACGGGGTGGGGGTGGGGGTGATTTAAAAACAAAAAAATTAAATGGGGGTTAAGCCCTTATGGTAGAGCAACGAAAATTGGTGAAAAGATGGGTATTGATGAGCAGAAGCATCTCCGATCGAAAAATTTTCGAAAAATTTTAGGGGGTGGGCCTGAGGGTCGATGTGGTAAACGCGATATAATACTAATTATGTAGAAATTACACTTATTATTATCATCATAAAGTTAAATTTAAAAGTGTTCAATAACCTTAAGGGTTCTGATTAGCATGAAACATTTCTCCTCACATCCCTAAGGAACGGTTCACGCTCCAAAATCCAAATAACCCAAATTAAACTTTAACCTTTTTGTATAAGAAAAATATAAAACTACAAAGAAACAAAGAAACAAATTCCATTGATTTAAACTACAGTAATTTTATAGGAGGCACAATATCTACTATTCTCGGTTGGAGCGCTCTAGTTCCTTACGTCTTCGTTTGCCTTTGTTCGCACATGATATGAATCTGGGAACTTCGAGGCAAAGTAGCATTAATAGAATTCATGATAAATCCCGTCTAAGTGTCTTAAGGCATGATGTACGGTGCCGTTTTCTTAACGTGCTTGATAACATGTAAACAATTGTGTATTTTTGTTGTTGTAAATCCACAAAATTACGAGCCCTTAATCCAAATAAACCAACAACAAAAAACACAACTGAAACCATAACTCGGGGGAACAGTGTATATTGCACCAATAACCTGTCTGGGCCCGGGGTAGAATTGGCCCAGAGCATGGCTCAGCTAATCGTACAAGGCGATTTAAGAGGAAAAGTCCACCTCGCAAACATCAGCAAGTAAGAGGGGAGTATTTTACCCCCGATGACGACGACGGTTATGACAACACGAACAATGACAAAGACGATGACGACCGCGAGGATTGAATCCCCCTATTTAAACGGAGTAATCTCTAATATCTCCTAACCAGTGTTGTGGTTCTGAGCATCATGGGAGTTTTTCCTCCGACATCCCCTAGGCCAGAGTGGCTTATAACCTTACGGTTGACGCGTCCTGTATACAATTAAACTCAAGACTAAATTACAAGTTCCTCAGTAATTATCACTGGTAGTATGACCTTTGAGTATATAACCATGATGGTAAACACCCTGTTTCAACAGATTCATATTAGTAACTTTGATAATTACCATGATGTTATTAATATAAGGTACATAAAAGAAATAGATAAAAGTTCCAAACAACAAAAATGGAGGGGTTTGATAAAATTAGCGCTCATTCAGCTAAGCAGTAGAATATTACAATAAAAAATCAAAACCATTTACAACGCTCTGAGAGAATCACCGGTAATTATCTACAACGTTCAAACATGCATGAAAACAATATTCAAGAAACACTTAACAACAAATAGAATTTATTAATTTCACAAGCGGCGCAATACACTCCCGTTGACACGCCCCAGTTTCTGGTGTCGTCTAAATCTTGGTCACCACTCACCAGTCAAGAGAAATGGTATTGGGTTGTGCTAATCTAAGTGCCCAAAAATTAATTTATTTTATTTATTTTATGTATTCCATTGTGTTTTAATAATCTCGTTTATTATCAAAATTATCTGTACACATTTTTTAATTAAATAATTTAAGACACAATTTTTTAATCGGAAATGTCGTATTTAAAATTGGAATCTGGGCCCCGGGTTTGGCACAGGGTTTGATTATGTTATTCGAATAATGCAATGAAAGAGATACCTAGTCCATATCGCTAATATTAACTGTTACATAGAGGAATTATAATACACCCCGAAATTAGAGACGAACTCTGGCAATCGTCGTCGGGACGACCCTTATAATACTTGATTAATTTTGAGAAAGACAATGACGACTGCGACGTGAGAACCCCCCCCCCTTTCCTCCTCTTACCAGTGGCTGGTTCTGACCAGCATGGACCCCTCATCCTTATATCCCCTATGCCATTGAGTAGCACATTTTGACTTAACGGTTGACGCGCCCTAAATCCAAATAAACAAAAGACAAATTAAAAAGGAGAACTTAAAATTGAGTATAACGTATAAGATATTTAGAATATGTAATATTAAATTTCTGAAAACTTGATCACCTCGCAAACATCAGCTAGAATAAGAGGGGAGTAAATTACTCCCGAAACTACAGGCGAGCTCTGGCAATCATCGTCGGGGACCTGCTCCCTTCCCTTGACGACCCCTCGACGACGATGACGACAATGACACCATGAACGATGACAAATACGATGACGACCGAGACGTGAGAAACCCCTTATCTCCCCTTGCCCGTGGCTGGTTCTGACCAGCATGGGCCCTTCCCCCCCCCCTAGGTTAGAGTGGTGCATTATGACCTAACGGTTGACGCGTCCTTAATCCAAATAATAAAAATAAACTTAACCGTGACACTGACTTATAAAATTCGTCCTCCAACGTCTCGACTCTCACATAGAGAGGAGGTGGTATTGTCTAGAATTCGAATAGGCCACACACGTCTTACTCACGGATATCTCTTAACCAGAGAAAAGGGTATTCCCATGTGACACATGTGATGTACCTTTTACCGTACATATGCTAGCAGAATGTACCAAATATGATGCCCTGCGCATGCAATTTGATCTCTCCCAATCATACGAAAAACTTCCATCATATGATAACGGCGACAATCTTTCAAAATTTCTCATCTATAGTAATATTTACCAAAATTTAATTCACATCATGCACATTTCTTTAATTTATTCATTTTCATTCACAAACATAACTTTTGTTTTGGTATTACTGTCTTCATCATTCATCATCATCATCATTTATTTTGTAATTTATACACTAAGGGCCGGTATTACAATCAATAAATAATAAACGTTAACTGTAACAAATAGTTATATCTGTCGGATAAGCTATCCGTCCAATAATACCTAGTTCGCGTATTACAAAGTAAGTTAATCCTCCCAATAGCTATTTGGAACATTCTGATCGAGTGGATAGTCCACGCGTCGCGAGAACTGCCACCTCGAAAGTGTTTGATACCAAAATAAGCAGAAGTTGCAAACATATGCTGTATACAGCTATGAATTACATTCAAGAAATATTGGCAGAAGGTTTTAAAAGCATTGAAAGTGTCCTTATTGTCATCGTGAAGCTTTTACACTCGACTCAAGTCAGTGTGTACATCTACCGGGCTGCATCAGTATCGCTCTAGACCAAAAGCCCACTGCAGACGCTGCTAGCCGAGTGGTTAGCGCGATAGTTTTGCACACGAGAGGTCGCCGGTTCGAGTCCCGTCTGGGAAAACATTTTTACTTTTTTTTACTCATCCCATCTTTATTGTGTTCACTTATTATCCATGACGAATGTCAATTTTTATAACTTTTCCGTGTAATTTACTCGAAAAAAGGCTTTCCCCTCAACATTTTGCTCTTTACACCCAAGGCGACCCTCAAATTGAAGCTCATATTTACAGGTCGTTGATTACATTATATGTTTACCACGGGCGTTGGATCTTATTACTACTAAAATTGTCTAGCACATTCCAAAATATTTGGTTTTGGTGTGATAAGACAATTTAAAATAAGTCCACGAAGCCTACTCTATAATCTATATACGAGGAAAATATGCATAATAAAATCAATTCAACAGTGTATAGGCCTACTGACAAAAAGAACGAATTGTTAATTAATTAATGACCGTCTATGGGCCCGGAGTAGAATTGGCCTCGAGCATGGCTCTGCAAATCGTACAAGGCGATTCAAGAGAAAGAGTCTACCTCGCAAACATCAGCAAGTAAGAGGGCAGTCAGTATAGTATCCCCTGAAACTAGAGGCGAGCTCTGGCAATCGTCTTCGGGGACACCTCCCCTTCCTTGACGACCTCCCCGACAACGATGACTAAGGCGATGACGACCGCGACGTGAGAACCCCCTTTCCTCCCTTTACCCGTGGCTGGTTCTGACGAGCATTAGCTCCTCCGTCCCATATCCCCTAGGTTAGAGTTGGGCAATATGACCAAACGGTTGACGTGTCCTAAATCCAAATAAACCAAAACCGATTAATAGACTGAATATAAGATGAACAATTGGCCCAATAAAAATGAATTTGAAAAAATAATAATAATTAATAAATAATTCTTAATTATTTATTTATTTTTAATTATTGTGATAGATAATCAATTAAAATAGTTGTTTAAATCATTTTGTTTGTTAATATTATCTTATTTATATTTTTAAATCTGTTTTTATGATTTGTTTACACCCTTATTCATCGAATAGCGCGTTATGCCAGTTGAACCTCCCAATAAGAATCCGACAAATAAGCTGCTCCTATTCTTAAGAATAGTGCTATTTGTCGATTGTAAGACCGAAATAACGCTATTTGCTACAGTTAGCATATTTGTTTAAATAACTTTCTTATTTGTTGATTGTAATACCGGCCCTGAGTGGGTAGACTCTAAATACGAATTTATTTATTTATTTGGTACCAAATATTAATTATTTGTAGTGGGGCTATAGGCTTGGTTAACACCACAGTATTTATTAAGTTTTTTTTTTTTTTTTTGTAGTAGGCTTGGCTAAATTTCGAGTCGAGTTGAGTTGAAAATTTGGTAGGGCTACTCGAAATCGTGTATTAGAACATTTTCGATTTTGGTGGAGGTGCCGGGTCGCGGCCTAGTGTGAACACGTAAAAGTCGTCACCTATTTTTGGATCATACCTTCCAACCCTGATTAGCAATAATAGTAACCAGGACTCGCACATCCCTATTTTGATGTTGATTAGATGTGTTTTATATGCAGGGTTGCTTTACGCAGGAATCGGACCTACTCAGCTGAAAACAAGTTGCATTGAATATCCGACACCTAAAACTTTGATAAAGAGACATGAAAGAGTTGTTGGTCCTGTAATAGAATTCCACAGTCATCGTGCGAAGAAATTATAGACTTGGAGAAATCTCTGACCAAGTTGAGAAGTGAAAACACAGCTTTATCGTCATACAATAGTTCATCATTACCTTCTGATACGTCTTAGCTAACACCAATGAATGTAAAGAATCTGTGCCTATTCCCCAAGACATAAGTCAGGATTCTACAACTCAAATACTAGAATCACCCCAAATAACGTTCAACACCATTAGGATCAAATCTGATCGCACCTACAAGTGAGCCCATACCAAATATAGGAGCAAAGCATCATACTGCAACACCGAAAAGAAAGCGAATATCACTCATCAAGTACTATGGATGTAGCAGAACCTCAACCCAAAGAGGTCCACCTTATCTGCTCATATGACATGGATACAAAGTACAAACTGTGTCACGTCAGGATGCATTGGGAGGATTGGTAAATTTCTTCTTTGAAATTAAGAAAAGAATTAATTTAGGCCTAGTGGGACACAACATTGGTTTTGTTCTGAGGTTTTCATTCTCATAATTTTTTATATTTGATTCATTAATTATTGAATATACTTTTTGAATTTTTTACCAAAATTGCTGTGTTGTAATGCATTGCTCTTGTAATATTACTATTTTAAATATTTAATTAACTTTAGTTCATTGTTGTGTCTGAATCTATGTAATAGATTTATTTAATTGTCCTACTTTGTAAATCAGTTCTCTTATCTGAATAGGAAATACGTAAAATTCTTTTTTGTTTTTAAATCCATTAAATTGTGCATACTAGAACATTTTTTAAAACTAATCTATAATTGTGCCGATACCCTAAAGATTACTAGAGAGGTCTGTCCAGGTCGAACGACGTACACACAAGAAGCAATTGCAACTGACCTGGCTGTTAACACCGGTTCAGCGCACAATGCAGTAAATTATGGTACTTACATTACAAGCCATCGCCAACCATATTCTGCCAGAAGAGATCTTCGAAAAACACGAAGATTTTTTTCAAAACTACTGCGATACAGCATTGAAAAAACCAACAAGGCATCACTGTTAGTTTTGAAAGGTTCTGGGTTCTCTGACCAAATCATTGGGAAGATTGCAGTAGCTAGTTTGAACTATGACCAAATGAAGTCAGTTTTGACTCATTGAAAAGAGACGGGATCCAACATTTATTTCAGGAAAGTGTAAACGGACATCCTCGTATGACAAGAAACAAAAGATTATTGGGCTTGTAATTAAACATTTCTCAAAATTGCAAAACAAAACACAAATGCTTAGGCAAAATTCTTGAAGAACGCTGCCATTGGTACATCAATGGGGTGAGGTTGTTAGAAAAGGGCATAGCCCCAAAATCTAACGAAATACTAAACAATGTGCTTACTGTCACAGTAAATTCATAAAAATAAACATTTATAAAATACAAAGCAATGGAGGCCTACAAGTGCTTCAAACCCCAACCTCTGAACTACAATTCGATTTGGTCTTATTTTTTCCCTGATATTTTGTATTTTTTTATAAATTGGAGATCAGATTGGAGATAATAACGTGCTCACTCAACAATAACATAAAATATAATCACATTATTTATTATTATATGTAATTAATAATAAATTGCAACTTCATTGGCTGCCTGTATAAAACAAGTATCATCTTTCTATTTCTTATGCCTGTACACTTACTTAGGCAGTAGCAAAATATTCCACCAATCTTCCACCAAATGTGCTAAGGCTCTAAGCCAATAAGATTTGAGCTTAGTTTACAGGGTTGCCAAGTCAAATCGTCAGAATGCACTTCAGGACTCTATAACTTCTAAATTAGTTCAGGAAGGTACTATTTTCTTGTTTCTATTTCATTCAGAATTTAATATTCTTTAAGAAAATCAGTTTTTAAAAACTTTTTATTCGCAAGAAGTTATTTAAAATAATAAGTGAAGGTCGAAAAGTGTATGTATTTCCATGTCCCTGTGCTATGGTATAGGGTGACCTTGAAACTATCGTCCTGAATATCTCGTTAATTAGTTCAGGATGCCTGGTTTTTCTTTTACATTATTGTGTTACAGGTAAATATCTGTTAATATGCCAAATTTGAAACATTTTTATCCACGTCGAGATACGCTTGAGCTACCTTAAGAGCTAAGGCTCGTTGTAGGCACATGACGCAAAGGCCAAAAGACCTTTGAGTTTAAAGAAGTTCTCGTCGATCGGACATTGGGAAGTGGGTGAAATATTGATTATAAGATTCCGTCCAGACAGACAGACAGACAGAAGACAGACAGACAGACAGACAGACAGACAGACAGACAGACAGACAGACAGACAGACAGACAGACAGACAGACAGACAGACAGACAGACAGACAGACAGACACAAATGAAGCTAATATAAGCGTTGTAATGAAATATTGATTATAAGATTTCGTTAGACAGACAGACAAACACATGGAGCTAATACAAGCGTTATAATAATAATAATAATAATAATAATAATAATAATAATAATAATAATAATAATAATAATAATAAGTGTGTGTGCATTGTGAAGTGGTCAGATGTGGACTTGATGGACCTAGATCGTTTAACAAGAAGACAAATGACCTTCTTCAGAACTCACCACCCAAAAGCATCTTCTGAAAGGTTATATATACCACGGGGAAAGGGTGGAAGAGGATTGGTAAATATTCGGTCATTGTGCTATTCGCAAGTTCATAAACTCAGATCATACTTTCTTAATTCTACATTCCATTATCACCAAGAACTTAAACTCCGAGATAAAACTATAACTCCCCTCAGGCTAAATGACGATTCTTTCCATCCAGAAATATACATAGAAGATTTAAATATGAAGATGAATGTCTGGAATACTAAATCACTTCATGGGAGGTACCCGAAAAGCATCCAGCAGCCAAATATTGACATTGTTAAATCAATAAGATGGATTCACAAAGGAGATTTGTTTGCTGAAACCGAAGGATTTATGTTCGCCATCCAAGATCAGGTTATAAATACCAACAACTATAAAAAATTCATCATCAAATCCAATGACAATGATATGTGTAGAAAATGCAAAAGTTTACGGAGACAATAGACCATGTTATAGCTGGGTGTCCTTCAATTGCCAACACGTGGTATCTCAGTAGGCATAATCATGTAGCAATGATAGTTTATCACTATCTAGGAATGAACGCACATCTACTGTCAATCCACCTCCTTATTACAAGTGATTCTCCTGCACCTGTGATCGAAAATGCAGAATTTATAATGTATTGGATAAACAGGTTATAACAGACAAAACCATAGACCACAACAAACCGGACATCATTTTATGCGATAAATCTAACAGAATTACATATCTAATTGACATTGCGATCCCCATGAGTAAAAATATTGAGAACACCGAGAACACTAAGGTGGAAAAATATCAAAATTTAAGTCAAGAAATAACAAGAATTTGGAAAATGAAAACTGTTACTGTCGTGCCTATCGTGATCTCAGCCACTGGAGTCATACCATCTTCCCTCTCTGCCAGCCTACAATGCCTGGGTCTGTCTCCAAATCTCTACATCAGCATGCAGAAAGCAGTCATCCTTCAAACGTGCCACATAGTCAGAAGATTTTTGCAGTAATCACTCTCTTTCTCTCTCTCTCTCTCTCTCTCTCTCTCTCTCTCTCTCTCTCTCTCTCTCTCTTTAAAAGATTTTGCCATACAATTGCTTGTTTTATAGATAGAAACTTTTATTGATTTTGTTATCACACTCATCTTTATTATTATTTTGTTAATTAGATTAATTTGTCTACAGTAATATGTGTACTATACTTATGTTTTCACGCTGTTATAATGTAAACTTTTGTTGGGCTTGGGCCTCACCCCGCCTTGTGTATACCAGGACGCAAATGTACCTGAGATTGTTTGAACAATAAAGAACCACTATAATAATAATAATAATAATAATAATAATAATAATAATAATAATAATAATAATAATAATAATAATATAATGTGAACTTGGGACAGTGATATCTAACAAGATTAGTATGTACGTGAAATATTGGACGCATATTTTGTCGGATAATTATAAAGATAGGAATCACCATTGAAACGAAATGTAACATTAGGATAACGTTTATTTGCAATACCAATGAACAGAAAAATATATCCTTCATACAAAGTTAATGGCTCAAATAGACAACATACAAGTCATCAATTTAAAGGTATAATGAGGTAGAGTAGAAACATTCACAGTGCTTTAACAAAAATAAGTGTTGGCATTTTTTCCTTTAATAATTAAGTTTAAACGATACCCACTGACTGAAATGAAAATATTAATACATCTTTAATGAGAACCATTCTCAAAACCAGGTAGTCTGCTAAACGTTAACCCTTAAAACCGAATATAAAACTTTAAATAATGTAAATGTCAAAAGGTATTTAATGTCTACACACTACACAAGATCATTTTCTTGTATCCATAGGATGTACTGAGAAACCAAGGTGAATGCAGTGTAGAGCTGGGAGAAGCAGGGGGATCTGTCTTCAAAGGGCTTGAAGGCGATGCTGACCACTCCTCGCAGGTAGTACTTGTCAGAGCGAGGGTGGAGGAACACGAGCCCACCACCCGAGTCCCCCCCACAGACGCTCAAGCTCTGGTTCACATAACCAGCGCAGATCTTGTCCGAACCCAGCAGCCTCTTCTGATTTGGTGGGATCGAGTCTATACATGTGCTAGAGCGCACGTAAGGCAGGTCCAGGTACTTGAGGGAGTCACTCAGGTTCCCCTCCTCGGTTACGCCCCAGCCAGCCACCTGAAACAAGGGACACACATCTTTCATATCGTCCGCTAGGTCTGTTACAAGAACTGGTTAATATGTTTTGCGACTCGTTTCCAATGGAGTTTACAGTCAACAGAGTCAAATATCCTCATTCAGATGGTGATAAGTTGACTTTGCTGGACACTTCAACCTTTTGCTAACTCATCATCAGCCGTTACGTAGGGAAGTATATTCTCCGAAACTGTGTAGTGTAAAACGTGTACGCAATCAGTGGCATTGTCACTAATATTCGAAGCCTACCGGGCTTCAGGTTCTAAGCACTTTCTCCTATTTCTGTACATCATATTGAGAGTTCTCCCGATGAGAATACAAAAGCCTACTTACAACGCCGACAGATCCGACTGTGAGTTGGTCTCGCTCCAGAATGTTGTCCCAATCAACGCAGATCAGGTTTATCTGCAGGTTGATGTCGAACGGAGTCTCCAGATGTAGCAAGCCTATGCCCGTAGACAAAGTCCGCGTTCCGTCCTCGGAAAGTGTCTGTAAAACACCTCTGAGACGTTCCTCCTCTGTACGGCAGTGTCGGGTCGTCCCAGGCGCGGAGGAGCTTGCCGGCAGCCACCTTGTACAGACTGGCTGCCTTCTTCTCCTGCGCTGTCTAAATTCCAGAAACAGTGCGCGGCTGAAATATTAACACATTACGCCTTTAATAATTTATTTTTGGGACTTGTTCATAATAACATCAGCAATAAAAATAAAAAATAGCCGACAAAGTAACTAAAAATATAATAACTGTAGTGATAAAGCACTGCTTTGTAAATATTGCAATTCGAAAAAATGATAATAAAAAGTGAAAAATAATTTAAGATTTTGGAGATGTCAAAGGGGGGTTGTCTGTGGTCTGGAGGAACAATTGATTTGATACATCTATCACAAGAGCTTCGCTTCCGCAGAATCGTGGTGATAAAGGGGACTGGGAAAATGTAAATTTTAGTGATTATTCTAAGGGGGAGGGGAGGAGATAAAGCAAATAATATTTAGTAATAATTGATGTCTTCAAAGTTCTTCAGGGTTGAAATGAACCTGCTACTCTACTCCTTGACAGAGGAAGCTCATGCGTGGTGGACGGGACCTTCAGGATCTGAACTAGCTCCCTGGTGTAACAAGGTGAATGAAAGCATTTTTTAAGATTCTCGCCCCGCCTCAATTTTTCTTTCTTACCCCCACAACAACTTGGGGTTTGATTAATGTTCCGCCGCAGATCTAAATCTATATTTCCAGAGCCCGGCTTAACCTCGTAGATCCGACGTGCCAGGGGAACTCCCCGCCCTTTTGGCTACCTGCCCCCGGAGATGAGCGGGGGCGCCAGCGTTGGTGTTGCGTCGCCCGCAGTCTGGGGACAGACACGAACCACCGAACTAATACAGATAGATACTGAATGAGGTTAATGTTTGAGTGTACGCCTGGTATTCTACATCGCCGTCCATGCTTGAGTGTTGTATTTGCAAGGACGACCAATGACGACCTAAGGCTGCATTGATTATGATTATTATTGTATAGCTATTCTTGATTCTTTCGAGAATCCAATCTTTGTTGTACAAAGTCAATTTTGCAGTCCAATCATATTGTGTTTACAAACAAATTAATTTGTAGTAGGCCTAAGGGGTAACCATACAAAAATGCAAAAACTTGCAAAAAAAGGGGCCAAGCCGAAACGAGGAAGATACAAGGGGGCTCAACTACATAAAGTGGTGAGATCTAGAAGGGGTGGCCAAATCCATTATTTTTTTAAAAATAATAAATTTTTTTTTATTAATTTTATAAAAAATTAATAATATATCAATAACCATATTATTTTCTTACTATAATCATGAAATTTAAATATATTAACATAAAACACATAATACATAAAAAAATTTTATTGAAACATTTACATGTGGAAATATAAAAATTTAACAGACCCCCATTTCAAAAAAAAAATTTTGGTCGATGAATTTTAAACTTGTTTGTCGTTACTGACAAACCATAACATAACCAACCCAAATCCATCGCCCAAAGCTTTTGATTTTGGAAGGGCGTCTGTTAATTTTGATTTTTCCCACATGTCAATTTTTTAATAAATTTATTTAATGTTTTATGTTTTTTTTTTGTAAATATATTTATTTCATAATTTATAGTAAGATAATTATATGGATATTATTGATTCATAGCAGTTGTCGTAAATTTTTTGCCCGACTCTGGGCAATATATCAATAACTATATCCTTAAAGCGGGCTTTTGCTTAAAAACCTTATGTAAATATGGCTTTTGATATATTTTTAATTTTTATAACATTAAAAAAGTATTTATTTTAAATTTTTAAAATATATTATTTTTAAACAAAAAATTGGGCTTTGCCCCACTACTTGATCTCACCACTTTATGTAGTTTTAGCCACTTGTGGCTTGCAAGTTTTTGTTTTTTTATTTGGTATATCAATAATTTTTTTAGAACGTCACGGTATGGGTGTTAGCATTCAAGTTTAGAAAATTACTTTTTTTACAATTATTCAAATAAAATCTCACTCATTGATAATTAGAAGGTTTGAGCATCGCAGTTATAAATAATATCACAAAGAAATTAATTTATTGTTTCGACCACCACTCCTATGATTTCAAGTGTCAAATTAAAACTAGGGAAACGCCAAAGTCGTTGTTAAACGAGATAGTGAGCCAAGTGTTTGAGTACCCGGGAACATTTCCCTTACTCCCCTATACCTAAGGCTAGATCTAGCCAGTATGAGGAATGATACCGGGTACTGAAAACCTGGCTCACTCACTCGTTTAACAACGACTTTCGCGTGTCCCTAGTTATTTAAAATTTAACATTTAAAATGCGAATCGTGTTTAAAAAAGTATTAGTGTGAAACATTAAGAATTTCATGAAACAAAATCACCTAATTTTATTTCCCATTTAACACACCTCAAAATAATATGTGATTGTTTAAATATAGAAAATTCGAACTAACGTGTATCGAACCACATCCCTTCGTGCGGTAGGCTAAATGCTTACCACAAGGCTATACCAGCCCCGTAAAACTGTCCGGCTAGCTGCTTCTTAACAGATGCTATCGATAATTTAAAAAAAACACATTTGTATTAATTGTAGGATTAAATCGAAATGGATCTAGCTGATTTTGTTAACAGTTCTCAGTAAACTCGTACTGGATGTCTGTTTAAAATTTCATCGTAATTTGTTCAGCGGTTCGGCTGATTTTTGACGTACAGACAGACAGACAACAGACAGACAGACAGACAGACAGACAGACAGACAGACAGACAGACAGACAGACAGACGACAGACAGACAGACAGACAGACAGAATAAAAGCCGTTTTAAGTTGAATGGGGACACTCAATCGCTCCGCTCCCTCGTTTAATAAAGATCAAATTATTTTAAGCATTGTTATTTTGGCTTCTCAAACTTTATACATTGGGGGGGCCCAACGCCAATCCGTTTCTCGACAAATCACGAATTAAATAATTTGTTATATTTCCATTATCTCAGCTTCCGGTCATCTATTCCAATTACCGTTTGTAAAGCAAATGGCCACTGAGATGACTGACATCGGGGCAAATTTTTTGGGTTCTCAAAAATTATCCATTGAGGGCCCACAAATCAACACGTCATTCTGTAACTCTATGCCAATCCGTTTTATACCAAAACACGAATTAAATAATTTTTTTATTTTTTGCATTATCTAAGCTTCCGGTTATCTAATCCAATTACCGTTTGTAAAGCACATGGCCGCTGTGATGACTGACATCGGTGCAAATTTTGGCTTCTCTAACATTATTCATTACTTACCAAAACACGAATTAAATATTTTTGCATTTTTGCATTATCTAAGTTTCCGGTCATCTAATCCAATTAAAGTTTGTAAAGCACATGACAGCTGAGATGACTGACATCGGTGCAAATTTTGTCTTCTCTAACATTATCCATTCAAATCCCACACACTGATACGACCTTCGTCATCCCCCCACCCAGCCAGCCAGCCAGTCAACACCAGGGCCCGGATCCACAGAAGGGAGAATCAGATTTTGTGGTTTCTCAATTCTCCCGCACATCATGATGTAAACTGTGGATTCCACCAATCACAGACAATAGCTCCGCTGCACTTCTACATAAAAGGATCCATTATCGGAGATTTATCGACTTGTGTGGGATTTATTTCTCCCAAAATTCTCCCAACAAAACACCTACTATCATACTTGGGGTTTTGGTTGAAGAATGCATTTTCAAGAAAATGGCGGCAACAAATCCATCTCATGATTTAATTTAGCCTTTTGTTATTGAAATATATTGTTTACATGATGGTCATCACTAACACATGAAAACTGCCTGTAGCAGCTATAGTTTATGTATTCTTATCAATAACATAGAGATAGGGCCCAGCCTAGGGTCGACATAATGATATGTGCTAGCCTAGGACTAGCCTAGGCTAGCACGTTCACGCTACCTCTATCCATCTCGATGAAGGACTAGTCCGTAGCAAGTCACTAGGGCATGACTAAGGGGAAGTCTTGTCCCTGGTATCCAAGGAGTTTAGAAGTCATTATTAAATATGTACATATATGCACATTTAACCACTGCCAAACAAAATATGAAACAATCAAGCATCAATCGCAAAAAAAAAAAACCACCAACATTGTTACGTCACAGCCTTCTAAAGTCGGACTCTTTGTTGTCGTTCAGCGGTGCTAGCGTCTGTGATTGGTTGAATCCGGTGTTTACATCATGACGTGCGGGAGACTTGAGCACCCACCAAATCTGAATCTCCCCTTTTGTGGATCCGGGCCCAGGAAGAAAGTATTTTTGACCGATCTTGACGTCTCAATAACTTCTAGACGCATCAGCAGATCGGGATGAAATTTAAATGGGTCATCTCATAGCAAAAGCCCATCGATTGAAGCAAGTTGCAGGTTTCTTTCTCCCATGGTTTCGCGTCGGCGACACCGTGTAAAGTGCCAATGTAGGCGTGCGGTAATAGGCGCTAGTGGAAGCGGAGCCGCGCGTGGCTTGGCCTCCGCACACCTAGATAATAAGCATGTGATCACATCATGTATGAAGACTAGAATTGTAGCAAATGATGAAAGCAGCACAGTTTGTGAGATTATGTCAGATTCCGTATAATACTGGTCTTGTTATAGATGAAAACGTAAGCTTCTAAATTTCATATATGCAATTAAAGAATCAGAATTTGATTTTTAACTTCTCAGCTGAAGACATTGGATTTGATTGATTGGATATTGCTTAACGTCTCATATTTATGCAACTTGGCTAATCGAGACGAAGGGAGGGACGTAAGGGATGACGCGGGGGGACAAGGGGTGGACAGGCCTGTGCTGGTCAGAACCAGTCAAAAGCGTATGGGGAGGGCAGGGGTTCCCCCAAGTAGTAATCGTCTCCGTCTGTGTCATCATCCGTCCGTGTTGTCATTGTCGTCGCCGTCGGGGAGGTAGTCAAAAGGAAGGGGAAAATCCCCGACGACGACCCAGAGCTTGCCATTTGTTTCATGTAGAAAGAATCCCCTAATCACGGGCCAAACCTATCGATCTAGCGATCTCAGGGTTATGGAAAATACATCACATGGCATAATGTTATTTGTCCGTTTTCACGAAATACTGTCAGTATTTTAACTTTGATTAGAAGATGCTATTCAGTATGAATTATTACCATTGAGAATTTTGTATAGACGTACCCAGAAAATTTACACTCATTGTGGTTGACATAAATGGGTTTGCAATCAAAATCTTTTGTGTGTGCGTGTATACCCTCCTTATTTTTTCAAATTGTTTATCTAATTATCTTCGACAAAATGAAAACATGTGACATGAACTTCCAATGTGAACACAAACCTGGATCGCACATGAAGACTGGACGGTTCCACTTGCCACTTCTGAGACAAGTCAACTTCCTGTAGCTGACAATAGTAGGAGCCACAAACCCTGGCTTGCAAGCAGGCGAGCCTCAGTCGCAAACTGATGTGGTTGGCTGCAGTTTACTCTCTCGCCTCCGGGGAGCGGAAATACCAACTTGGAAATCAGGGGAGGAACATTGTGGTAAAACTGGGCAGCTATTATAAACAAACACCAGTCATTCACCACTATATGCGTGTTGTTTGCATTTAAACTGCCTCCCCTGCCAAGGAGCAGGTATCGCACTGACTGGGGGGTCGCGGAGGACACTTTTGTATTTTGTAAGGGAAGCTATTATAAAAAAAAAAAACTCATCTCACCACCTAATGCTGGGGTTGTCTGCGTTTACAGCCTCGCCTCCCAAGGGGGGATATCACCTGACTGGGAGTCAGCAGAGGACACATTGTAGTTAAAACCGGGAAAAGCTATTTAAACAAAAAACCAGTCAGTCTCACCCCCTATATGCTGTGGTTTCTGAGTTTACACCTCCCTCCCAGGACAGGATATCAGCACTGACGGGGAGGTCGCGGGGACACATTGTATTTTGTAACTGGACACTATTATAAACAAAAAACAGTCGTTTCACCCCTTTGCTGGGGTTTGATGCGTTTCGCCTCGTCTCCCAAGGAGCAGGATTCGCATTTAAATGGGAGGTCAGGGGAGCACATTGTAGTGAAACTGGGGCAGGTATTATAAAAGAAACAAGTCATCTCACACCTTTATGCGTGGTAGTCTGCATTAACTGCCACGCCGCCAAGGAGCGGGTTACACACTGACTGGGAGGTCAGCGGGCCTTGTAGTTGCCCTGGGGCGCTTTTAAAAGAAAACACATTTCTCACCCCTACTGCTGGGGTTGTCTGCTTTTTAGCCTCGCCTGCAAGGGAGCGGATTCGCCTGCTGGGAGGTAGGAGGACCATTGTGTTTGAAAGGGGGCGCTATTAAACAGAAAAGCAGTCCTCCCCTACTGCTGTGGTTGTCTGCAGTTAACTGCCCCCCTGCCAAAGGCAGATTCACCGACTGGGAGGTCGCAAGGACCATTGTGTTAAAACTGGGCACTATTTAAAAAAGAAAACAGTCGCTCACCCCTTTAGCGTGGTGGCTGCAGTTAACGTCTCGCCCCCCCCAAGGGGGGCAGGATATCAGCACTACTGGGGGTCAGCGAGGAACATTGATTTGAAAGGGGGAAAGCTATTATAAACAAAAACCTCGTTAAACCCCCTTTTTGCTTGTATGCGTTAACTGTCTGGGCCTCCCCAAGGGGGAGGATTCGCACTGACGGGGGTCACAGGGCACATTGTATTGAACGGGGGCAGGTTTATAACAAAAAAAACTCAGTCTCACCACCTTTATGCTGTGGTGTGCTGCAGTTTACACGCCTCGCCTGCCAAAGGAGCAGGATATCACACTGACGGTGGGGTCAGCAGGGACACATTGTTTTGAAACTGTGGCAGCTATTATAAAAAAAAAAACGTCAATCTCCAACCTTTTGCTGTTTTTGCGCTTTAAAACTGTCTCCCTGCCAAGGACAGGATTCAGCATGACTGGGGGGCCCCACAGAGGCCCAAATTGTATTAAAAATAGGGCAGTATTATAACAAAAAACACAGTCAGTCTCACCCCAATTGCTGTGGAGCTGCGTTTATAGCCTCGCCTGCCAAAGGAGCAGGTTCACACGGGACGGGGAGTCAGCAGAGGACACATTGTAGTTAAAACTGTGGAAACTTTTAAAAAAAAACACAGTTCTCACCCCCTTTTATCTGTGGTGAGCTGCTTTATAGCCTCCCCTGCCGGGGGCAGGATTCAGCACAAAATGGGGGTTCAAAGGAACATTGAGTTAAAACTGTGGCAGCTTTTTAAAAACAAAAAAACAGTCAGTCTCACCACTAATGCTGTGGTAGCCCGCAGTTTATAGCCTCGCCTGCAAGGAGCAGGTATCAGCACTGACGGGGGAGGTCCAGAGGACCTTTTGTATTAAACTAGGGCGCTTTTTAAAAACAAAAAACCAGTCAGTCTCACCCCCTTATCTGTGGTATCGCAGTTTATCCCTCGCCTCCCAAAGGAGCGGATATCAGCCTGTTTTGGGAGGCAGCAGGGGACCATTGTAGTTAAAACTAGGGCAGCTATTAAAATCAGAATCACTGTCAGTCTCCCCACTTCCCTACAGTGGTAACCTACAGTTATCTTTATTTTTGTTTGAAACTCTTTTTTTCACGGATTTTTTAAACTTCAACTTCAAAAATAAAAACATGTATTGGCCTTACATGTGTATAACACCGGGATCGCACGTAAGACTGGGGGGTTCCACGGGCCCTTTCTGAGACAGGGAAACCTTCCTCTGTCTGACATAGGGACCCCAAAACCCTGGCTTCAAGCAAGGCGGCCTCAGGCAAACTGGTGTGGTTGGCTGCATTTACTCTCTCGCCCCCAGGGGGAGCAGGGTATCAGCCTGACTGGGAGGTCCGGGGACCATTGTAGTTGTAACTGGACGCTATTATAACAAAAAAAAACAGTCAGTCTCACCACCTTTATGCTGTGGTGAGCTGCAGTTTACAGCGTCGCCTGCCAAGGAGCAGGATATCAGCACTTAATGGGAGGTCAGCAGAGGGGCACATTGTAGTTGAAACTGGGGAAAGGATTATAACAAGAAAAAACCAGTCAGTCCTTTTAACCTTTTTGCTGTGGTAGTCTCAGTTATGGGCCTTTGTGCCAAAAGGGAGGATATCAGCACTGACTGGGGTCAGCAAGGACCATTGTTGTTGAAAAATGGGGCGCTATTATAAACAAGAAACACAGTCGTCTCCCCACCTTTATGCTGTGGTTGCTCATTTTTCAGCCTCGCCTGCCAAGGACAGAATCACACGACTGGGAGGTCAGCGAGGGACACATTTAGTTTAAACTGGGGCAGCTATTTAAACAGAAACACAGTCGTCTCCCACCACCTATATGCGGGTGATTGCAGTTTAAGCCTCGCCGCCCAAATGCAGGATATCAAACCCGACTGGGAGGGCAGCGGAGGACACTTTTAGTTTAAACTGGGGACTATTATAAACAAGGGAAAACAGTCGTCCCCCCACCCTTATGCTGTGGTGGTGCATTTACAGCCTCGCCGCCAAGGAGCAGGGTATCAGCACTGCTGGGAGGTCAGCGGGGAAATTGTATTGAAAATGGGCCTTTTAAACAAAAAAACAGTCGTCTTTACCACCTTTATGCTGTGGGGGAGCTTTCAGTTTAAGCCTCGCCTGCCAAAGGGGAGCTATAACCTGACTGGGTGGTCAGCAAGGAACATTGTATTTAAAAAGGGAAGCTATTAAAAACAAAAAAACAGTCATCTCACCACCTTTATGCTGTGGTAGTCGCAGTTTCAGCCTGCCTGCCCAAGGGGCAGGATACGCACGACTGGGAGGGCAGCAAGGACAATTTTTGGGTTTAAACTGGGGGAGCTATTAAACCTAAACACAGTCAGTTCACCCCCTTTATGCTGTGGTGACCGCGTTAACTTCCCCCCAAGGAGCGGGTATCAGCACTGCTGGGAGGTCAGCAGAGGCACTTTTAGTTTTAAACTGTGGGGAGCTATTATAAACAAAAAAAAACAGACAGTCTCACCACCCATATCTTGGTGAGCTGCAGTTTACAGCCTCGCCCGCCAAGGGGCAGATATCAGCACTGCTGGGAGGTCGCAGAGACACTTGTGTTGAAAATGGCAGCTATTAAAACAAGAAAAACGTCAGTCTCACCACCTTTAGCTGTGGTGAGCGCAGTTTAAGCCCGCCTGCCCAAAAAGGGGCCCGGATATCAGCACTGACTGGGGGGTTGCAAAAGGGCACCCTTGTAGTTGAAAATGGGGGAAATTTATAAAAGAAAAAGTCATCTCACAACCCATATGCTTTGGTGACTGCAGTTAACAACCTGCCTGCCAAAAGGGCAGGATATCGCATGACTGGGAGGTCAGCAGAGGACACTTGTAGTTGAAATGGGCGCTATTATAAACAAAAAAAACAGTAGTCTCCCACCCTTTTTGCTGTGGGGTGTGCAGTTAACAGCCTCGCCTGCCCAAAGGAGCAGGGTATAAAACTGACGGGGAGGTCAGCGGAGGCACTTGTATTGAAAATGGGGCAGGTATTATAAACAAGAAAAACATCGTCTCACCCCCTTTATCTGTGGGGACTGCGTTTTTGCCTCGCCTCCAAGGGCAGATATCAGCCTGACTGGGGGGTCGCGGAGCATTGTAGTTGTAACGGGACCTATTATAAAAAAAGAAACACAGTCAGCTCACCACCTTTTGCGTGGTGACTGCATTTATAGCCTCGCCTGCCCAAGAGAGGGTATCAGCACTTAGGGAGGTCACGGGGGGGGGGCACATTTAGGTGAAACTGGGGCAGGTATTAAAACAAGAAAAACATCATCTCACCACCTTTATGCTGTGGGAGTTGCGTTAACAGTCCCCCTGCCAAAGGGGCAGATATGCACTGATGGGGGGTCACAGAGGACCTTGTAGTTGAAACTGGGGCAGCTATTTTAAACAAGAAAAACAGTCTAAACTCACCACCTTTTATGCTGTGGTGAGCTGCAGTTTATAGCCTCGCCCGCCCAAAGGGCAGTACAGCCGACGGGAGGTCAGCAGAGGGAAAATTTTAGTTGAAACTGGGGCGCTATTATAAAAAAGAAAAACAGTCATTTCCCACCTTTTGCTGTGGGAGTCTGCAGTTTTTCACCTCGCCTGCCAAGGAGCAGGGTATCCACTGACTGGGAGGTCAGCAGTGGCAAATTTTAGTTGAAACTGGGGACAGCTTTATAAAAAAGAAAACAGTCAGTCTCACCACCCTTTTTTCTTGGTGAGCTGCAGTTTAAGCCTCGCCGCCAAGGGGCAGAAATTCAGCACTGACTGGGGGGTCGCAGAGGACAATTGTACTTTAACTGGGACAGCTATTATAAACAAGAAAAACAGTCAGTCTCACCACTTATCTGCTGTGGTTGACTGCAGTTAACAGTCTCGCCTGCCAAGGAGCCGGGGAAACAGCACTGGGTTGGGTCGTCAAAGAGGAACGGAGCCAGTTCTTGTACATGGCCAAGTTTTTGTTTTCCTCTTTAAATGTGCAATGTCCGTTTAAGCAGGGGGAGGGCAGCTCGCTAGGGACGATACTGACACACTCTTGTATGAACAACGATTACAAAGGGAGTTTTTTTTTTTCAAAATATGTAGTAAATAACAACAGTGCTCGAATATTCAAAAAAAAATTGTTGCAGTCACGCTTATGTTGAGAAACCCTTTAAAACCCTCAGAAAACGGCCTTGATCCCCATTTTTTAAAAAATACCTCAAGAGAAATTTTGCAGTGGACTTTTAAAAGAGTTGGGAAAGATCTTCCTATGGAAGTACATACTCACCTGTAAACCCTATCAGTTTCCCCCAAAAACCCCGGGTGGGCTGGTGACTGGGGACCACACACTTTAATCCTTGCCGTTTTGTTGGGGGGTGCAGTTGCAGTGTGAAGTCTCTTTATAGCCCCCGCATCCAGGGGGCCCCGTCCCCTCGTCCAGCCGTGGCGTGATTTTAACGTCTTGAGGATGACAGCGTCGCCGGACCCGGACTGTTGGCGACAGGGCGACTTCCTGCACCTACAGGTGGCCTGACGTTGCTCCCTGAGACCAGGGGTAAGTTGGTGCAGTGGGGGACCTGAACAACACATGCGACTGAGAGAAAACATTGAGGCAACACGGCGACTCTCCGGCACCTCATAGTTAGCCGTGATTCGGCCGGGCTAGTGAGCTGCTAGAGGGAATCGAACACACAGCCCACGATTAATCTAGATATAGTTGAAGCAAACACACAAGGGACGACTTGGTTTTATAATAGAGGTAGATACAAGCTCAGTGCGGTGTCTACCTGCAGATGTCACATGGTCGCCAACGAGTTAAATATTTCACCTCTCAGGTGGTTGGTTAAGGGGGGTGGGGAGTACAAACATGAAGTGTAGGATCTGTTAACGCATGCTTCTTACATGCTACTACATGTTATTGGTCATTTGCTTTGCATTGCGATAGTAACGCATATATGCTGAAACTGGAATAGTTATAGACTGAGGATGGTGTGGAAGGTGTGAAAGTAGCAACTTCATCGTGTGTTCCAAGGTACAACGTCGCGATCTGCAGAGGATGCAACAAGTGACAATGAAAATTGATTCCAAGCCCGTTTTGAAACATATTTTAAAAGGTATTGTTTCTTCAGGACTAAGACTGATAGTGATTATAATGACTTGTTCTGAATGCTAACTCTACCTCTACATCTTATATTGATAGAGGCCTAATAATTAGCAAACACTAGAGCTTTCATGAGGTCAGAACCAACAATAACAAAGGCTTCTAAGAAAACAAAATGTAGAGATTATATTGTAGCAGTGCAAATTGGTTGACAACATAGTGTTTGGACGAACGATTCCGTCCTAATAGAATCATAGCAGGCGGTAAATGACAACTGTTTAAACGCAAAAAACGCATTTCTGAGACGAAAAGTGAGCCAGAAGTTTTTCTTATTTATCTACACTCATCGCACCTGATGATGTTGAGAAAAAATGATTTTCATTGAACTATTTGGAAAATCCGTCAAAAACGGATTTATCATGCCAAATGTTGAATTTTTGTACTAGCATTAAACGGTTTACACCAGCATGTTTAGACGGTCGATACCGTATCCAAGAACATCTCGGACGGAGTGTGTGATATGAATGGTTAAAAATTAGTTAAAACTTGTGCCTGTTTGAACCAGTTTTTACCAGTTTTGAAAATGTAATTTTTTACAATTTTTCTCCGTTCGAGAGTCGTTCAGTGCAATAGACGTTTGACAAATATCGCCTCAACCGCACTGGCTCGGCCTGATCATCTTGCAATACCTGTTTAATTGATCTTTATAGTTTTCGACCAAATATATAATAATACACATGTTTAAATAATAATAAACCTCTAATAGGTTTCTGCTTCCGGTGACGTTGCCTCGAGACACGGAAACAAAATAAACTTTAAAACTTATTTACTTTTCTTGCAAATATTAAACAAAGATTGAAGTAAAAACAATGTTAATTTTGGAACCAAGTAAATCTGGTTGATCCATATAAGTAATACACCCGGACTCACGTGCCACGACAAGCGCAGTGAATCTGTAGTCATGCTTGTTTGTGGGAGACTGAATCAAACCCCCTGACCGGTCCGTTGTCCGCCTCGCTGATGTTGGTGAGCGTGAGGCCACACTCTCCGCTCTGCAGTCCGGCCCCGAGGTAGAGATGCCGGCCGGTGCTGTGGGTAGACCCGGCTCCCTGGTGGAAGTGAGCCAACCAGACTCGCTAGGCAGGTGGAACTGGCAGTATCTCAGTGGCTCCCCCGCCTTCATCATGTACCTCGCCTCCCCGCCCGGGAGGACGACCTGCTCTCTCTGTGTTGTCCGGGTGTTAGGGAGGGGGGCCATGTCTGTAACGAGGGAGAAACACATTCCGTGTTGTCACTCAGACTAGAACTGGGTCAACACTGTCTAGTGTTCAACTCCAGCCAACCATGTCGGACCAGGAAACCTTCTCGTTGATATCAGAGTGAGAGTTTCAACACTTGTTGCTTGGCTCACTTTCTGGCTCAACTACAACAACAACAACAACAACAACAAGTGGGGGGGGTCACCTGTAGCATGTTGTGTGTGTGGGGGGTATCTCGCCAAGTACAGAGTTAGTGCGGGCGAGGCGATACAAGGAAAACATCTACTACACAGAAACACAATCAGAAAATGTAGATGAGACGTGGAAAAAACTTTCTCTAAAACTGATTAAAACTGGTTCAAACCGGCACCATTTTCACCAAATTCTAACCTGTTCGTGTCACACCCCCCGTCCGAGGTGTTTTTAGATACGGAATCGACCGTCTGAACACGATGGAGTCAACCGTTTTGCTCTAGAACAACAGCCCTAGATTTGACATTGTAAAAACCGGTTTTTGACTAATTTGAGCCTAGAAGAGAGCCAAAGCAATTTTTTTCATTTTTTTTTCAAAATCATCTTCTCACATCACGACCGATGATTGGATAAAAAAGATTTTCATTTGGACCATTAATGGTTCAAACGGTCAAAAACCGGTTTATACCGTGCCAAATCCAAGGTTTTTGTCCTAGAGCAAAATGGTTAACACCACCGTGTTCAGACGGTCGATCCCGTATCTAAAAACACCTCACACGGGGTGTGTGACACGTACGGTTAAAAATAAGTAAAAACCAGTGCTGGTTTAACCAGTTTTTACCAGTTATGCAAATATAACGTTTCACGTTTCAACTTGTGCGTTGGAGAACCTGACTATGAAATATATGTTTTCCAAATAATATCTCAACTCCCGCACTAACTCTGTACTTGGGAGATGCTGCACACGGTGCCCTGGCTCTGCCACACAAGACCCTCGACCCACAACATAAATTAAACCAGTTTAGAAACCTCAATTACCACGTGTTGCACTTGACTGCCCGATACTCTGTCTCTACTGTGACGTGGTCGAGGTTTCTTGTATTATTCCGTCCTAGGTTGTGAGGGTGGGTGGACGTGTCTCACATCCCGTGTTGTTACAGATACTATACTGTGTGAAGACTGTGTTCAACTCACTGCACCCCCCTTCCAGCCTCCGCTCTCGGTTCGGACGCGACAGGCGACCATCCATTGCTTGAGCCCGCCACCTGCAGCGAGACCCCGCAGTCCCCGGCCCCCAGACCCCGGCCGCTGTAGCTGTAGCCGGTTAGCTTGCTGTCCAGGTGGGCAGGGTCGGCCTGGGACTGAGGCCCCCGGCTCAGCTCCAGCAGCGGACCTGCCTTGGTACTGTCGTCCCTCCACCTGACCTGACACTCGGCGAGGGCCACGTCAGCTGAGCAGGTGAATGAGACAGTCTGGGCGCCTGTTACACGCACGTGGTCTGGACTGATGTTGAGGTTGAAGGACGCGACACCTGGAGACAAGACATCAGAGGTTGTGAGACAGATGTTTGTCAACACTTACTTCACTTTTTTTTATATTACATTCTAAACAAAATTCATTTAGTATATATGATAAATTAAAAAAACACAAATCCAGGACATGACTTAACTGTGGGGTGTGACAGACAAATTAAAAGTTATAATGAGAAGGTGACAATATAGATAACGGAACACATACCCAAAATAAACACAAAAACAAGTATAATATAAATTCCAATGTTGCCTGACACATAAAGTTAGTTTGTGAAACCTAAAAAGTTAAATTGAATATAACAAATAGTTAACATATTTAAGAAGTCAAAAGGTGTCAGAAAGAAGATGCGATTTTAGAGCTGTTTTAATTTTTTTGATGGTAGACATGGTGTTGGTAACCAACCAGGGTAGGTAGCCTACACCACTAACCGGGCGGACATATAAACACTGCCCAACCGATCCTGCGTCTTACAAACTTGTTGTTTATTGTTGCTATTATTATTAGTTCTTAATACATGGTACAGCACTGCAAAGAATCTGATGCCTTTACAAAGATCACCGATACATAGATTATAATATAATTAGCCTTCTCGATTTGGTTAGTTGGGAAACACTCCTGTACGTGTAATTGTTATTATTGAAACAATTCAGAAATTAAAAAAGTCCGCTATTTTTTCAAAATTTCTGAATTGTAGTCAATAATAATAATTTACCTTGTGCAGATACAACGAGGGCTTATTTCTAGTCACACAGTTTACACAACACTAGAGCTAAAATAATATACAACTCGAGCGGGGTTTGAACCCGGGTGTCGGGTTTCCCAGACGGACGTCTAAACATAAGACAGCTTGGTGCAACAACACTACAGGACAGCAACATGTTCTTGCAGTGGACCTGTGCTGATAAACCTGCCATTCTGAAACAATTTTATATTCTTCTATAGTTTAAATTCAAAAACAATATGTAAATATATTGACATGAAATTGGTGTGTAAAAAGAAATAATAAACTTTACAACACATATATTGACGACATGATAGAAAGCATTTTATGTTTCCCTTAAAATTGAGTAAATATAAGCAATTTGGGGAACGAGAAAATTGATAATTAATTATGTTTAGATTTCTTGATATGGTTGTTCGGGAATCACTCCTGTAATTGGAATTGTTAATATTAATTATTCAGAAATTTAAAACTGAAACAGAAGGAGTTACTCACGGACGTCCTGGAGGCCTGCCATCACAAGCAGTGCAAACAACACCTTGGACATTGTTGACAGAGAGATAATAATATTATAGATGAGACGACAAAGCTCTGGGCTGAGAATGATGGGTTAGATATAAGTCGTCGCTTTATACAACCAGCTGTGAGCAACACCACGTCAGTGGACTTGGAAGAAAAAGAGACAAACAAGATGTCCGTCGTCCAATAGCAAACACCCAACACACGGTCCAGCTATGGCGTGTTTATTTAGGCCAATCCACCTCGCCGATCGACTCAGTTGCAAAGTTCATCTCAAGATGAAAGCCCTGGGTGGCGTGAGGTCAACAGGTCAGAGGTCAACGTGTCAGTGATAAGACTGACTGGGAGCCTCGAGTGTTGCAATGCAAGGTCAACGACACTGACTGGACTCCCAGATCAAGAGTGTTAACATTTGTCTACTTGGGAGTCAGGAAACCACTTGGGATGTTGGACTTAATAATAATTAACAAGATCAAGAAACTTTTAAATTCAATCGGATAAGGACTTGATCCTGGGTTTCCTACATTCCCGGTTGGCGCCTTAGACAAAGATGGAATAAGAACCCTCCCCCCCCTTTCCTCACACCCCTTTCCACCTTCCCGTGGCTTGTTCTGACCAGCATGGACTCCTCTCCCCACATCCCCTAGGCTAGAGTGAAGCATTATGACCTAACGGTTGACGCGCCCGTTATACAAAGTGAAGATAGAACTTTGCCTATCTTCGCTCGGCCAGGAAGCATCGGACGTATAACAAACTGTGCATAATATTTGCTGAGGTCATAGTGAAGATATTACTTTCAACAATAACGATTACATACTCTATAATGTAACCACCTCACATACCGGGCACAGCCATTCCTTCTTATTATGGTTTAATGTACCAAGAATATGTTATCAAACTAGTTTATTTTACACTCGTCAGACTTGGTTGGCATCAATACCGCCGGACTTATAACAACACGCGGTGACCTCACAGTGTTATCACTCTCGTGTCAGAGTTCACGGGCGACACTGATAACAGGCCTAGAAACACAGGCCATATAGCATTGAAATCAAGTTTCACAATAATAGATTTAGATTTTCATTAAATAATTGTTTTTTGTTTTGCAATTTGATCTCTCACAATGATGTGAAGGACTTCTATGATATGATAACGGCAACAAACTTTTTAAATATGAGAAACCTCCTTTCCTCCCCATATCCCCTGGGCTAGAGTGGCGCATTACGATCTGACGGTTGATGCGTCTTTAACACAAATAAACTTAACTCTCTTTTAAAGTAATGTATTTAACAATATATGATTACCACAAACACATTAGTTTTTTATTCAAATTAATAATTTACTTCTGCAATAATAATCATTTCTAGGAAACATTTTCTTTTTCTTTTAAACTACGAAAACAATATAAACATTAAACCCTGATGTACACCAGCACAACTACTCGTCGTAATTGAGACGTTCATTCTCTACAGTACAAAATAACTCTGTGTATATTAATTTTCAACTTTTAAATAAATTACCAGACCAGATAGATAATGCTACAGATCAAATAACATTTTCGAAGTAAACTTAAAACATAATTTTTTTTAATTTTTATTATTATTTATCTAACGTCTATCCTATTCGGTTATAAAAAAACTGATTTACAATTGAGGACAACTAAATAAATCTAATTGCATAGATGCAGAAACAACAATAAACTACATAGAAGTAAATATTTGAAATAGTAATACAACAATGCATTAAACACAACAATTTTGGTAACAAATAAAAATGATATTAAATGCATTTAATGGAATTAATCAAATATCAAAAAGGAAGGGATTGAAAAGAAAAGAAAAGAAAAAGAAAAAAGAAAAAAAGAAAAAAGAAAAGGAAAGGAAAAAAGAAAGAAAGAGAAAAAAAACTTAAAGCCTACTACACCATTGAGGAGTTGCTTCTAGATAAAGAAATTAAATTTGACGATATGCGAGTGTTTGCGGCTATTTAAAGTACTACCGAAGTTCAAATTTAAGCTCATGATTAAAATGCTCTAAAATGTATCATTGTAAATACATAACTTCAAGGAGGCCTTATTCAAAGATGTGTAAATATTGTTTTGTTATGTAACTGTATATCCGACTAATGATCACTGAATATTATCTTATTTCCCTATGTTATTGTTATTAATAATTATAATTATAATTATTATGATATTGTTATGTTTGTGAAAATCAGGTTACACAATCTTCACTGACTGTCATTAATTAGACGAGTGAGCGAAGCGAATGAGGATTCTGTTACGCTCTACTCGATCGGGCCTTGGCCGTGAGCATTGTCCAATGTATGTTTAATGTCTGTCTGTCCGGGCTCATACGGCCGAACGGCCAAATAGATTGAGCTGAAATTTTAAACACACATCCGTGACCAGGTAACTGAGAACTGCTAACAAAATGAGCAATATCTGTTGCGATTTAAGCTCGCAAGAAATAAAAATTTGAAAAATTTGAACTAAGATTGCAAGTTTAAAATACGCATTAGTAAAATAGAACACAGCCTGTGTTCGTTTGCGATCAGATGAACAAAGTAAATGTTTTATAATTACTTTGTTTTCATTTCTTCTGTCATTCTGTTAATGATGCTGGGATCTATTGCTGGCTATCAAGGATACTATATTCACTTCCTTTGGGCTGGTGATGATCTACAAGAAACAGTGCGACGTTATTTTATCTCGCAAACATCAGCTGGTAAGTAGGGTAGGTATATTACTTTCCGAACTAGAATGAGAGCTCTGGCAGTCGTTGTCGGGACCCCCCATATTCTCTGACGACCTTCCCAACGACGCGACCAGGACAAAACGAACGATGACAAAGACATGACGACCACGACGCGAGAACCCTCCCTTTTCTTTCACCTTTACCCTTGGCTATTTCTGACCAGCACCAGTCATGGATTTTCCTCCCTATATCCTCTAGTTAAGAGTGTGATTTTTGACCTAGCGGTTGTCGCACCTTAAAATCAAACTAAAACTGGGGACGTATGGGACCAGTCCTTTTTTCATAATAGGACGACGACAAACGGATTGACGCACCCTGAAACCAAAAAATTATAAACCACTTTCTCTGTTCGCCTCGGCCTAAATTTTTTTTTTAGGGTTTATTTGGATTAAGGACGCGTCAACCGTTAGGTCATAATGCACGACTCTAGCCTAGGGGATGTTGGGAGGCGGAGCCCATGCTGGTTAGAACCAGCCATGAGTAAGAGGGGAGGAAGGGGGATTTTTCACGTCGTGGTCGTCATTGTCTTTGTCATCGTTCTTTGTGTCATTGTCACCGTCGTCGGGGAGGTCGTCAAAGGAAGGGGGCAAGGTCCCCGGCGACGATTGCCAGAGCTCGCCTCTGGTTTTGGGGAGTATAATATACTTCCCTCTTATTAGCTGATGTTTGCGAGGTGGACCTTTTCTCTTGAATCACCTTTTACGATTAGCAGAGCCATGCTCTGGGCCAATTCTACCCCGAACCCAGACGGAATCGTCTTTAATTTTTCATACATTGACGCTGGAGGAAGTACCTGTTCTAAGGGTCATACACCGGCCGTTCCATTTAGCCTGAAGTGAAGCCTATCTGTTCAATAAGGGTCTGTGACCACAAATGTTTGTATAAAGATTATACTAGGGAAACGCCAAAGTCGTTGTTAGACGAGTGAGTGAGCCATGTGTTGAGTCACCACATTACAACACACACATAACACACACATTACTTTTCTTCCCCCTACTTCAGACCTCCCTATAGCCTATCATTGGCTAAAGTGGCGCATTATGGCCGGACAGTTGACGTGCCCTTAAACTTAAAAACTAAAAAAAAACTATTATTTACACCACAATATAATTACCTTACTTAAATCCAATTTATCAGTTTCAGTTTCAGTTTATTTTTTTTGGCAAAGTAGCCAATTTACATTACATACAATAATATTTCACACAATAATATTCATCACAACATTTTGACATTTCATATTATAACCTATCTTAATAATTAATTAATAACATTTTTGTTTCTTTTGACTAACATTTCTATAAAACCTGCTGTTGTACCCATTTAATACATTTGGATTTAAACAATCCTACACTTTTTACACTTTTAATTTCAATTGGAAGTTTATCAAACTCTTTTACACCAGAGATAAAAATAGAATTTTGCATTTTTTAAAAATTACTTCTGATTCGAAAAGAATTTCCAACAACAGATCCCATTGTATTAAAATAATGTATATTCTTCACATCAGTCATTTTTTCAACTAAATAATTCGGCATATACTTATTTTTAATTTTATAAATGAAAACTAATACCAATACCATTATAGTCTCCTTAACACTTAACCATTCCAAAATATTTAACATACTCTTTATTGGCATTAATCTTCCACATTTTATAATACACCTCATGGCTTTATTTTGTAGAATCTGCAATTTATCTAACTCATTTTTATTACTTTGATACAACACTGTAGCACAATATTCAAAATGAGGCTTTATTATATTATTATATACCATTTTTCTTGTTCAACTAGTAATTTTGCCTCCAATTCAGCTTAAATAACCAATTTTCTTCACAATTTTTTTAATTATATAATTTACATGTAATTTAAACTCTTTCAAAATTTCAATCTCCTCATTTACTACTTTAGTTTATTTAAAATCTCTCCATCTCTCTTAACATTACATAACCCGCCTCCTCTTATTAACATACCCTTTGATTTTGACACATTGAGTTTTAGTTTGTTCATTCCTAGCCACCTCGTCATCCTTGATAATTCTTCATTCATTAATCTAAACATTTCAATAATATCATTACCCATTATAGCCAATACCATATCATCAGCATACATATTAATGAAAGCCACTTTACAACATTTATCTACATCATTAATATAAATAATAAACAAAAGTGGTCCCAGAATAGACCCTTGGGGTACTCCATTTAAACAGTTTTTATACTCAGAAACACTATTTCCATACCTAACCCTTTGTTGTCTATTAGAAAGAAAATATTTGATCCATTCCAGTGCCAACCCCTCAACTCCATACATCATTCTTAATTTATTCATCAACCTATTGACATTCACCGTTTCAAAAGCCCTCTTGAGATCCCGAAAAACTATCAAAGTAGACAAGCCTATTCTTGTTCTTAGTCTAAAGCCATCAACTTATGACATTTTGCACTGCTGTCTCACATGTAGGCCTAGTATAATTCCTTCTAAAACCGGATTGATTTTCATTTATGAGATTATTTGATTCAAAATAATCCACTAGGCCTAATTGTTCATGAGCAATACTTTCAAACAATTTATCAAAAATTGATAACATGTTTTACTGATCTAAAATCAGAAATATTGTTAGATCCTTTTACTTTTCTCATTGGTTGAATCACCGAATCCTTCAGTTTACTTGGAAATTTTCCCTGTCTAAAAGATCTATTAAAAAGTTCTAGGACTTTAAATTTTATAACTCTATAAGCATCTTTAAAAAGTTTGTAATTAACACCATCTATCGATCCTTTCTTATTTTTAAGTCTTTTGACAGCCCTATTTAGGTCACTAATTTGTATTTGTCTAAATTCATCCATCTTACATTTATCATTTCTGACATAATCCTTTAAATCATTCAAACTTTCATCTACATAAGCAACTTCCTCTCTGCTAACATCACTAATTGGTTCAATACTGTTAAGAATATCATCTATACTCTGTATAAAATACTCATTAAATTTATTGGCTATATCATTTTCATTATCCAAAACAGACCCATCTACATCTTTGATTTCTAAACATTCATCCTTTCTTTTATCAGTACTAATCACATCTTTTAATGTTTTCCAAAGTTGACAAGAATCATATTTAACTTCATCTATTTTACTACAATAGTATTCCCTTTCAGATTTTCTAATTGCTGTCCTAATTTCATCACTAATCCAAGGGGTTCTTTTCAAATTGTTACTGTTTACCTCAATCATTTTAATTTGTTTAACTTTACAACATAATATGTTTTCAAACAATTCATCAGTCATACCATCAACACAATAACGATTTTGGCTTTCCAATCACAACATGTTAGATCATATTTAAATTCATTATCATCATCCATTCTCCAATCTTCTACCATTTTAGGTAAAAATCCATATTTGTTTTTTTTCATATCCCACTAATAGACCTATTTCAATAGTTTATGATCCGAAATTTTACTGCCTTCATCAATTCTTACATCTACTATACCTTTGCTATTAGTTATGACTAATCTATCATAGATTTGGTATTGAAAGTCACTCTAGTAGGATCAACTATTAATTGCTTCAGTCCATATATACCAACCATTTCTTTTAGTTTTTTAGAGTCACATTCACTTAACCAATTAATATTGAAATCACCCATATAAAAAACAACATCCTTTATATCAGCATCCATTTCCAATATGTTATCTACTTCATCCAAAAAATCTACCCTTTTACCATTTGGAAATCTATATAACACATTAAAGATAAAACTCTTACTACCAATCACTAATTCAACACCCAAAATCCAATAATTATTACTATTCTCTATCTTTCTTCTAACATTGTATTTTACATTATTTTTAATATAAACTACCACCCCCCCAGTATTTCTACTATTTGAATCACATCTAATTGTGTAGTAACCTAATATATCTATTTCTTTATCATATATATCCTTTGTTACATGTGATTCTGTTATTGCAGCCAACACAGGGTTTTTTTTCTTGATTAACAACTCAATTTCTTATATTTCTAACTAAACTTTGGGCATTCAACAACAAAATTTTGACTTTATCTCTACCTTCTTCCACTTTATAACACTTATTATCAGGCCTACTCAAATTCCTATTCCCATTTCCAACTACTAGTTGCTAATCTTCATAGTTCACTCTATTTGATAATCCAACCATCTGCCTAACAAAACACTTGCAGTTGTTATCAAGTGAACTATGCCAAATGTCCATATCAATTTGAAACTTACAATAATGGTGCATTATAAACCTATCAGTTGACTCGTCCTTAGACTTAATAAATCCCAAATTTAAAACATGTCATCCCCGTCTGGGCCCAGGGTAGAATTGGCCCAGAGCATGGCTCTGCTTATCGTAAAAGGCGATTCAAGAGAAAAAGTCCCCCTCGCAAACTTCAGCTAGAACGCGCGCAGTATCTCACTCCCCAAAACTAGAGGCGAGCTCTGGCAATCGTCGTCGGGACCGGCCCCCTTCCCTTGACGACCCCCCGGCGACGATGACAATGACACAACGAACGATGACAAAGACGATGACGACCGCGACGTGAGAAACCCCCCTTCCTCCCCTTACCCGTGGCTGGTTCTGACCAGCATGGGCCCCTCCCCCCCCCCCCTTAGGCTAGAGTGGTGCATTATGACCTAACGGTTGACGCGTCCTTAATCCAAATAAACCAAAAAAAAAATCTCAAAACAAACATAACCTTCAAAAAATTAAACTTTCTGGAAAATTGTTTATATATCATTTGGAGCTCTTTTTATTACCTTTTCAATGGTACCTTTAAAATTGAAATCGGCGAAATACTTTTAAAGATTTTAGTTAAAATGTTCAATGACGGCGGTCATTTTTATTTTGCCCAGGGAAGGTCTCAGTAAAAAAATCAAAATTTACCCATTCAAAATTGTTTAAGTTCGGTTCATAACGAATCGATTTATACCAAATATCTAATTGTTTCACCAATTGTGCCTCGACAAAATGTATTTGAAACATAAAGATCACACAGTAGTAGCATATATTCATCTACACATGCCATCGCTTCAATTACATAAACTCAGGCTATAATTGTCAGAAAATTAAATGCATGGATTCATTATAAACACATAGAAATAATCTAGCAAAAATGCAACTTAAAAAAATGTAAAACCTTTTTACCTAGTAAATATCGTTCCATAACGAGAAAGTGTAAAGTAAACAGTTAGAGTTTTTGTAACATAACCTCAAACAAATGGAATTTTCGTGAAAATTTGTTACATTAATTTAAATTTCTATCATTTACCTTTCGAATGGTACCTTTGAAATTGAAATCGGTCAAATACTTACGAAGATACGCTAGTTTAAAATTCGAAAGCGGCGGCCATCTTGTTTTAGATATGGCCGGTCTCAGCCAAAATATCAAGACTCTCACCATCGAAATTGTTTATCTATGGATCAATACGAATCGATTGATACCAGATACATAGCTCTTTCACCTTAGCTGCCACGGAAGCATGTTTTCATACCCTATGCTCCCCCACTAGGTGGTGAAGAGGAATTCTCCGTGAGGTTGCCGTACCGGCATAGCATTCCCAGTAACAATGCGGTGATAAGTAAGCTTAGTCCTACCAAGATCATGAGCTCCGTACGAGCAAACATCTTCAAATTCATCTATTAATCTCACAATATCGTTGGCTTGTTTAGTTGATAAATGATCTAGGTTAAAATTAAACAATTGAGAAGCAGGACACCTGTTTGCAGATGTATCCACTTGGCACACTTCAACTGGCGGCGTCCAAGAGCAAAATTCTCCAACGGTTGTCCCTTTGTATAATGTTATCGGTTTACTGGTTGAATTTAAAACACGTATCGGCATGTGTGGAACATCTCCTTTAACCAGAATTCTAGCCACTAGCACCCCTATCATTCCAATAGAAGATTGGGTCGGTTCTAGGAATCCTTCTTTTGGAGCTTTTCCTCGAAATTTACCTCTAATTAAATACTCTTGTCCGGTAGGTACAACCACCGTCTCCGCTATGGACACATGACACATTTGATGAGTTGCATTACTGTTAGGCCTACCTATTGTTATTGGCGTAATTTGACCCTCTAATCGTAACATATGTTGAGATATTAAAACATCACCTTTGTGCTTTTCTAAGAAGTCAGTCCCCAGAATGCACTGCTGTGTAATTCCTTCCATAATAAACATTGGTGGACCCAAGTCTTCTTCCCAATCTGTAGATTTTCATCAACAACTCATTTCGTAGCCATGAATTCACCACTTGTGTTGACAACATTCTTACTAAGAGTCTCGTAACTGGTTTTTATTCCCTTTTGAATCTTTCCACTCTTCGTATCGTAGTAATGAAATAGCAGCACCTGTATCGATTAAAATATCCATGTCAAGATTTTGTGCCTTTCCCTTTGTAAACACAGCACCTCCACTTGCCACATTTCCTATAATTTTAGTAGGCCTAGTATGATCCGAATCAAGTATATTTTTCTTGGCTGGCTCCCCACATTGGTCATGTGTGCCAGCCTCCACTAGTTTTCCTGATGTGGCCGACTCCCATGGAAATATCCTGGCTGATACTCAGCCCGAAAATCTGGTTGAAACATAGGGCTTGAATGTTTTTGAGCTTGTCTTGCATTACGGCAATATGTCGATGTCCTGGCTGTCCACAACTCCAGCATTTCATCTGAGATCTAGGCCTATAATGAGGCCTTGACTGAATGTTCTCTTGCTGCCTTGCCGTCACAGGCATATTCATCATGTGCTTCATGGTATCTGTCATTGCTTGCATGGCTATTGTGTTACTTTTTAGCAACTCCTCCAGTGCATGAACACTATTTGACGGTCCAGGACTTACTGTACAAAGGTCTCTCTTTTCACATTGCAAATTTACTTCTTGTTCCAAAGCAACTTTCGTAGCAGCTTCTAATGTTCGTGAACAAGACTGACGTACTAGCTGACGCAAATTGCCTTCACCTAAAGCTTCAACAAACTGATCACGGGTAAGCTCATCACGAGTACCATGGTCCATGTAAGGGTAGGCTCTAGCAGCTAATTTCTTCATCTCGCGACATAAAGTGTCTACAGTCTCCAATGGTTGTCGTCGCCTCATGCGAAAAGCAGTTTGATGTAGCTCAATTTCCTCTGGTGGTTCTAGTTTTAAGTGTAACGCCCTGCACAAACTTCCATAATCAATTTTTACTTCTGGAGAAATATCCTCAAACTTGTCGGCGGTTCTTCCGTCTAAACTCACTGCCAAGAACTCACCTTTTTCAACATCTGACCACTTATTAATAACGGAAATTTTTACAAAATGTTGCAACCACTCGCACCAACTTTCAGACTCACCTGTAAATTCTCGAGGCATTTTAATAGGACGTTTGGTCACTAAAACAACTCCTGGTTCCGCCATTGTTTCTGGTTGTCTTCTTGGCATTATGTTTTACAAAAAAGAAATCCATTTGCTTTTAGTCATCCCACCGCTGCCACCATTGTAATGAGTATTAACTATTTAATCTTTTATTTCATGTATATTTCCAACATTCGAGAAGACACCATTTTACACAATAATAACATTTATTCCTTTTATCAACAACATCTCTTAACACAGCCTTCTAGATAACTTGTTCATATGAACTGCCTAGTGTATTCCAATCCACACTACACATACATACTTTTTGAAAGCAATCAAAGTCATATTGTGGATATCAACTCCCTGGTCTACAACAGTGTTATATGTATACTGTAAACGGTTAATACAAGAAAATTTGTGAACATTTATTCGGCTTCGAGGAACCATAAAAACATCATGACTACGGGTGAACTTGCCTGGTACTCGGAAGTTGATATCAAGTAATAGATTAGAGTCATAATAATTGTGAAGAATTTTGTACAGAAAAATGAGATCAGTATATTGTCTCCTGGTTTTAAGACTAGGCAACTTTATGTCCATGCAAAACTTGTAGTAATCAGATCTATGGTAGCAAGGGACTCGCCTGATGAGTCAGTTGGGAGGGGGGGGGGGGATAATGCCCACCTTGGTACGCTACCTCGTGCAGTGTCTGGGTTGTCTGTATTCAATAGACGGCTGTGTTGAAGAACATGTTTTGTTATGTACGACAGGCTACGATGAAGACGATAATTAAAAACACCGAGAAGAAGAAACAACAATGTGAAGCAGTGGATAGATTTGTATCTTGTCAGCAGAAAAGCAGATTCATTATTCTGTATAGCTGAAACTAAATGCTTAGATTACCCCGATAGGGATGGATTTTTTAATTTCTATATATTTTATAATTTGTATATATATTATATATTATATTCTATATATATATGGTTTAGACTATCCAAATCGAGAAATTTATGCTTAGAGTTGAGTTTAGAAACAAAAATATTCGTGTGAAGATGCTCAATCGTAGCATATATTATGATAACTGCTACTAACTTTGTATTTCTCATTCGAAGTTATATTTTGTTCAGTCAAATTTGACTCCCATCAAACTCATTCCAGTTGTGATTTTAATAAATAACTTCTCTTTTGCTATCGCAAAACATCAAACGCACAACAAATGCATTTTATTAACACATTCACAGGCGGCGCAATGTAACCTATCCGGTTGAAGCGCCCTAGTCTCTCACGTCTATTAGATTGAGAAAACCTCTCTTGATCTTAGAATGCGAGACATGTCAGAGTCCATCTCGCAAACATGTTTTGAAAAATAACAAATTGCGTAGTGTGATGCCCTCACTGACAAATAAAATTTGTCCACCTACGTCTCGACTCTCACGTAGAGAAGAGGTGGTATTGTCTAGAATTCGTATAGGCCACACAGTCACGTCTAACTCACAGATATCGCTTAACCACAGAAAAGGTTATTCCCATATGTGACACATGTGATGTACCTTTAACTGTTCATCATATTCTTGCAGAATATACCAAATATCACGCAATTTGATCTCTCCCAATCATATGAAGAACTTCTATCATATGATAACGGCGATAAACAATCTAAATAAAGTTAATAAATAAATAAATAAAGGAGAGGATGAAGTATAGCGTGCTGGTAAATACATACAAAGTATTGAAAGGTATGTTTTTAGGTATTCTACCCAATATTTTTAAAATTGTTGATCGTGATAGAAATTCTACTTTAATAAACTCATTGGAAGTTCCTAGATTAAATTCTGAAGCATTTAGAAAGTCATTTATGTACAGAGGCGTATCCTATTGGAATTCAATTTCTAATCATATTAGAAGCCAGTTTACTGATCTAGGAACTTGTACAATTTAAAAGTAACAATTGAAGCAATGATAATGAATCAAAGAGCAAAAAATTGATTTTTACTATTTATTTGTAGGTTATTGTCTGTGTGTTTGTGTAATGTTAATTTACCTTCATAAGCTCTTATAATTGATTTTGCTTTTCTCTTTGTTTGTTCATTATTGCTTTGATTATGATATAAACAATGTATTTTCAACTATATTTTTCTGCCTAGATTGTCTGGTTGCCGCCCACTGATGGAGCTTGCAACTTGATTTAGGTGTCCTGTATCATTGCTGTGATCAGTTTGACATGAAATTTTTTAAATAATTATATATCTGATATAATTATATATATGAGTCAAGATTTGAACACAAAAATGAAGATTGAACCCAAGAATAAAGATTTCGCGTTCGGTGGTTTCTTCCGTGAAAGTTTGATTATACTCCCTGATTTGCTGTTCCTGATTTTTGGCAAACCTCATATTCGTTTGAGTGGGATCGTCTAATAAATCAGTTTTTTTCTTTTCGTTTTTTTTTTTTTTTTTTTCTTCTTCCTTTTTTTCCTTTTTTTCCCTTTTTTCTCTTTCTTTTCTTTTCTTTTCATTCTCCACCCTTTTTTATATTTTGATTCATTCATTAAATGCATATAATATCATTCAATTTGTTACCAAAATTCTTGTGTTAAATGCATTGTTGTTGTAATGCTACTATTTCAAATATTTACGAAAATGTAATTTATTGTTGTTTCTGCATCTATGTAATTAGATTTATTTAGTTGTCCTCCTTTGTAAATCAGTTTTTATAACTGAATAGGATAGACGTTAAATAAATAAATAAATAAATAAATAAATAAAAATTTCTCATCCATAGTAATTAAATCTATTTAACAATATTTAATTCACATCATACACATTTCTTTCTTTTCTTTCTTTTCATTCACACACATTACTTTTAATTTGCTATTACTTTCATCATCATCATTTTATTACATTATTTTTATACACTTAGAAATCAATCTTATCATCAAACACACCTGCATTAACTCATCTCATCAACTTTTTTTTATCACAGGCGGCACAATATGACCTAATTGATTGATTTGTCCTAGTTCCTCACGTCGTCGTGAAACCTCTGCTCATTTGTAAAAATACGAAAACAACCACTTTTGTGCAGGCATTTGCAGGCCAACGCTTGATCCCGATTTTTGGGACTTTTTCTACTTTGTTAAGGACACGTAGGTATGTGCGAAAATTCAGCTTGTCCGGAATTTTTGTTCTAAATCGTCCGAAATGGTCCTTAATTGCTTGGCTTATGGCGCATTATGATCTTACGGTTGACGCGGTTATAATCCATATAAACCTATCCCAAAAAATCATTTTATGTACTTAGAGAACAATTAAAATATTATAACTAAACTGCATCACAGGCGAACTGCTTCATCGCTGCAATTTCCAACACAAACGATGACAAAGACGAAGACGACCGCGACGATAAAAAGACTTTTTCCACCCCTTTCATGTGGCTGGTTCTGACCAGCATGGGCCCCTCCTCCCTATATCCCCTAGTCTAGAGTGGCACATTATGAGCTAACTGTTGAAGCGTCCTTAATCCAAATAACTAAACTATATGTGTTTATATATTGTCATATTTTCATAATTATATGGTTGTGCATTTATTGTGATGGTGGTGTCGGTTCGTATATTCTACATTACAAACGGTGTAAATCTTGTTTTGGTTTATTCGTACAACCTGACTCGCGCGGGTTGGGGGGTCAGAGGGGTTGGGGGAGAAGTGCACCTTGGTACGCTACCTCGTGCAGTGGATGGGTTGTTTGTCTCTGTTCAATAGACGGCTGCTTTGAAGAACATGTTTTGTTATGTACGACGCGCTACGAGGAAGACGATAATTAAAAACACTGAGAAGAAGATTAAACAATCTCTGACTCATTTTACACGATATTCTCTTTAGGTTCGTACCCTGATGATGAAACTACCCAGAGTAGTGTGTCTGTCCACCTGTGTACGCGCACATAGTTTAACAAGGATAGGCCACACACGTCTAACTCACGGATATATCACAACCAGAGAGAAGGTTGTTCCCAGATGTGACACAAGTAAAGTACATCATATGTTAGCAGAATGTACCAAATATGATGCCTTGCGCAAGAAATTTGTTTGATCTCTCCCAACCAAACGAAGAACGTCAATATGATAACACGGCCAAACTTGAGCTCTGGCGGTCGTCGTCGGGGAACTCCCCCCCCCTACCCTGCCCTGAAAAGACATCCCTGGCGACGACGACCATGACAACCGCGACGTAAGAACCTACCCTTTGTATGAACATGGGACCTAACTGTTGACGCGCCCTTAAACTTAATGAATTTAAAATGAAAGTGGCCCTGGCTCTCTGCTAATCGTAAGTCGAAGAAAGAGGTAAAGTCCATCTCGCAACACCAGCCTGTATAAGTAGCGGTGTATATTTGTCCCCGAAACTGGAGGCGAGCTTTGGCGGTTATCCTAGAGAACTAGAGGATTTGTGTTCGCGTCTCTAAGAACCTTCATACCTAACAATTAATAATATAACATTATTTTCTTCATCATCCAACTCATTTTATTTTTGACTGAAATAAACTTTTTAAGTATCGTCTCTCATAATTACTTACTTTTATAAACTTATTAATCAATACATCAACCCCACAATTAACTCATTACATGTTCTACCAATATCACAGGCGGCGTAATAAGACCTAACCAGTTTAAGCGCCCCAGTTTCTCACGTCGTCGTTGTTCACCTCTGCCAATCACAGCATTGTAAACAGACCCACGCCTCGTCCCAGTCCTCTTGGTTGTACCAAATATGATGCCTTGCGCACCAAGTTTGATCTCTCCCAATCATATGAATAACTTCTATCATATGATTACGGCGAAAAACTTTTTAAATTTCTCTTTCAAAAAAATTAATTAAACTAGGAAAACGCTAAAGTCCCGCCGCTTTGATGGATGAGCTTTTTTAAAGTTTTTAGTTTGCGTGGGATATCTTTACTTTTGCAAGTGCTTTGTTTTTCTGCCGACGCATTGTAGGTGATTGTTGTCAAGTTTCTATTGTTTCTTGTAATTTTTTAATTTGTTATTATTTAACGTAAAAATCTTACAATTCTGTCTAACTTTTTCAACATTTTCTTTCAAAAGGTACTACATCACCATAACCTTAATGTCCATGTATAATATGAACGTTGTAGCCCCACCCGTTTGGTCAGAATTGGCCCAAATGGCACGAAAATATCGCACAAAAAGTCAAAAAACGTATATTAAAAGCTTTATTTCTCTCGATTCTGGCTAACTTTTTCAACTTTATATTTCAGAAAGCAATACATTACCATTACCTTAATGTTCATGTGAAAAATGAACGTTGTAGCCCCACCCGTTTGGTCAGAATTGGCCCAGATGGCACGAAAATATCGCACTAAAACTCGAAAAATCTTACATTAAAAGCTATATTTCTATAGATGCTGGCTAACTTTTTCCACATTTTCTTTCGATATGTACTACATCACCATTACCTTAATGTTCATGTATAATATGAACGTTGTAGCCCCACCCGTTTGGTCAGAATTGGCCCAAATGGCACGAAAATATCGCACAAAAAGTCAAAAAACGTATATTAAAAGCTTTATTTCTCCGATTCTTGCTAACTTTTTCAACTTTTTCTTTCAGAAAGCAATACATCACCATTACCTTAATGTCCATGTGAAATATGAACGTTGTAGCCCCACCCGTTTGGTCAGAATAGGCCCAAATGGCACGAAAATATCGCACTAAAAATCGAAAAAAATCGTAAAAGTACGATATTCATGAGAAATATTTCTTCGATTGTACCCAAAAACGTGGCAAGTCTAAGTTCAGAGAAAACGAAGGTCGTGTCAAATTTTCATCAAGATCGCATATGCCGTTTGCCCGGTAGAGAGCGAACAAACAGACGGAAAAAAACAAAAAAAAACAAAAAAAAAACAAAAAAACAACCGAGCTAAATTTTTTGGGGGGTCGGTGAAATTGAAGTCTTCGCTTCGCTCATCCAATTAAACTTCGGCCTAATTCACACCAAACATATTTCATTTTCGTTTGCTATTATACTTTCATCTTTCTTTTTTGATAAACTTAAAAAACAATATACTCATTAAACACACCACGCACTAATTTATTAACTTACAATATAGGTACCAGGCGGCTTAATACGATCTAACCGGTTGCAGCGTCCTACAGTTTCTCACGTTGTAATAATATAGCTGAATGAGTTCTTCTTTCTGTCAAGCACACGTCTATCGTCCTTACATCCCTGAAACAAGAGTGGCGCAATATGACCAACCTGTCCGCGCGCATTCAACGAATTAAACAAACAATCTTAAACAGCTACTGCAGTTATGTAGCTAATATTATTATTGGATGAGCGTAGTGAGCGTAGCGAGCGAAGCGAAGATTCCATTTCACTACACTGGAGAAAAAAATCCGGAATGTTTTTTTTTTTTTTTTTTTTTCTTTCTTTCTTTCTTTCTTTCTGTATTTTGTCTGTCTGTTAACACGATTCCGGCTAAACCGATACTCCGATTGCGATGAAATTTTATGGAGGCCTTCGAAATCTCTGAACTAAGAACTGCCACGTTTTTGAGCGTAATTGAAAAATTATTTCTCTTGATTATCGCAATTTTACGCTGTTTTCGATTTTAAAAAATTTTGGATTATAACTCGTACATTCTTTGTCCGATTGTTATGATTTTTCTCAGAACCTTCTTATGAATTGATACATTCGTGTGAAATTTGAGCGTAATCAGAAAAATATTTCTCATGAAAATCGCAATTTTACGATTTTTTATATTTCTTCAGCTTATAACACCTACATGCTTTATCCGATTATAATGATTTTTTCACAGAACCTTAATTTTAAGAATTAATATATTCGTGTAAAATTTGTGCGCAATCGAATAATTATTTCTTATGAAAATTTCAATATTACGATTTTTTCCTTTTTTAAAATTACGATTAATTAAAAAAAAAAAAAAAATTATGTAATTTGATTTAATTTTAAAAAAATTCAACAAAGTTCTGATTTTTTCACAGAACAACAGAAAATCCGCAAAACACATGGCAGCTCAATTCACTAATTACGCTCATCCAACAACGCGGCGGGACTTAAGCGTTTTCCTAGTTATTATAATGATATAATTTTAATCTTAAAACTTACTTACATAGTATGTGCTGGTAGTGTCCATATAAAACTAATTCCGAACTGCTCAAGAATATTAACTTTTGGTCTAAGGAAGGAATTTACTAAAAAATGTGTCGAATTTATTTTGGTATGTGAAACTTGAGATGAAATGTAATTTTCGTTTTTTTTTTTTTAAATTTATTTATTTATGTCTCTATTTGCAACAGGCAATGTAGCCCACTAGTGCAAATTTAATAGAGAAGGGAGGAGGGGAAACCCGGTACCGGCCCATAGCCTACTCCTACCGAAAAGTACCAAGGGGACCAACGGCTTTATGTCCCATCCGAAAGGACGGTGCAACTTTTGACAGTCATATAGGTTCCTCCACTAACCCGGACTGCCGAGCAGACGGCGCCAAGGAGAACGAAGCTGTCACACAAGCTTAGAACCCTAGTCTGCTCTAGCCAGCGATATACGTGTGTTTCAGGGCAGAGCGTCGACCCACTCAACCCCTGACCACGCCCGATGTTGCTTAAGTTCAGTGTTCGAGTGGGAACTGGTTAAACGACCGCGGCTTAATCGCTTGATTCGTTGTATAAGGTTTATTATAGAATGTTGTTCCAACAAACTTCCAACCGTGGCTGAATCTGAGCAGAATGGGCCCCTCCTCCCCATTTACCATTGGCTAGAGCGGTGCAATATGACCTAAAGGTTTACGCGCCCTTAGTCTCAATAAACCAAACACTCCGTCTGCGCTCTGTGTACAACTCACCCCAGAGCGTGGCCCTGCTATTGTATAAGCCGAGGATAGAGGAAGAACCACAGAGCCATCTCTTAAACATTAGTTGGTGATTTAACGGAGTAAGATACTCCTCGAGACTGAAGGCGAGCTCGTCGTCGGGACCTGTCTCCCTAACTCGACGACCTCCCCGACGACGATGACCAAGACGACGTCGACCGCGCCGTGAGAACCCCCCCCCCCCGTACCTCCACGTACACGTGTATTGTATGTATTGTTATTCTCCCCGCCCAAGAGGCAGCAAGGCCGATAAAGGGCATCAAAACTGCCCTCATGTACAGAGAAACACAGACTATAGGGGCATTTTGTTTATGGAGATCTGATTTTCCTCAATTTAAGATCGCAATTAAAATAATATAAATATTTTTCTCGTATTTGGGAATACCCTCTTCTTCGTTGCCGAATACACCAAAGATGTGGGCTATAATATGGAGGCTTCTCTGTCACTTGCGTGTTTATTAGATATATCTTTGTTTAATGAAAGACTTATCCGATAACTTCCGAGTATCGAGGGTTCTTGTAGCTCTAGCATTGGGGTGAAGACTATGATTTTTATTGCTTAACTTCAAACTTCACACCTACTGTTATAACCCCGTGTTACTTAAACTCGTGCGAAAATGCGTTGATTATTACCGAGTTTCGACCCAGTTCAACAAAGTCAATTGATAACCGCGTTCATAATATTATGCTATAGTAGAATGTACCATATATGATGCCTTGCGCACGCAATTTGATCTATCCCAATCATATGAAGAACTTCAATCATACGATAACAGTGACAAACTTTCAAAATTTCTCATTCAAAGTAATTAATTTAAAACAAAATTTAATTCACACCATACCATTTTTTTCAAATTTATTTCCATTTAAATAAATAACTTTTGTTGAATTGCTATTACTATCATCATTTTATTTTCTTATTTATACATTTAGAAAACAATATAATCATCATACACAATATTTACTCATCTCATCAACATTCAATATCACAGGCGGCGCAATATGACCTAACCGGTTGAAGCGCCCTAGTTTCTCACGTCGTATGTGAAAAACGAGTGGGTCATCTGTACTGACTGTAATCAAATGTCCCCTCTCCAGGAATGTTCCCAACTGGTGCTGCCCGGATCTTCCTGAATATAATGCCTTGTTGCTCATCGGTGAAGCAGACTGCCTATTTTGCATAGGTTGTATAGGTATTCAACGCTTGGTTCCTTAAACAAATACACATCAGTGTCAAGCAATATTATACACTTTTGATGAATACAAATAAATTAGTGAAACAGTCAATATCTAAAAATACATATTTCGAGTTTGACCCATACACATACAACCGCACGAAACCAAAATAAAATTTTCGGCTTTTTTACCATTTTACATTCTTGTATTTTTGGATAGAAATACCATTTAAAATAATTATAATAAAATAACAAAATAAAATGAAAATAATTAAAAATAAAATACTTGAATTAAATGTTCACAATAAGTTATGAATCGAATTAAAAACGTTTTAAAATCCAACACATACAAAAACTTGTAAACACATATTTAAGCTTCTCAAAGTAGAAAGCACTGTCATTTTAAAAAAGAACCAACCCTAAGTTAGGCACAATAAATGTTGTGGTACCGGAAATTTCGTCCTTGCCATAGGATATACTTTGTCAGAAATGTAGACGATTTTCTCCCAGCAAAACAAAATAATAATAATTGGGATGATGGTGGAGGTGCCGGTCCAGGATTTACAAACTTTATTGGAGGTTGGGATTTATTTAAAATCATTAATGAAAACCTGGACAATAGAAAATGAATTGGGAGAAAATTGTAAAGTTCTTCACCTGCCTCTCGACTCTCCCGTAGAGTAGTGGTGGTATTGCCCAGAATTTGAATAAGCCACACACGTCCAACTCACGATATCTTAACAAGAGAAAAGTTTGTTGTGTCTAACATATGATAACGGCGAAAAACTAATTTATTTAACCAAATTTAATACACTAGGAAACGCTCAGTTTGACGCGTTGATAAGCGAGCACGTGCTATAGCTAGACCCACATTGCACATTTTTTTTTATTTTAAAATTTGCGACGTTCCCAGTCCACGGGATTTATTTACACAATATTATTTATTATTGGCAAGGTATTTGGGTAAACCCGTGGGTAAACCTATACTTTGTGGATAAAATCCACCGACATCTAGAGGACCTTGACATTATTTCTCTGGGAAAACTATTTTAACTCTTTGGAAATCACAAATAAAACACTGCTTCCTCGATAGTATTTTGATTTCTTCTAGGTGGCCGTGCATAGTGACCAGAATTCTCGTGTGAATTTTCGTTGCCATGGTAACGTTACTTTTGTAAAAATGTAATTTCCATCTACACTACTTATCGGATCAAAATAAAATTAACATATTCGTGACCGGACGGACATTCTAAATGATTTGGCCACCTCAGATTTTGTCGCCGTATAGTTTAAAAAAAACTTTCGATTAACTTTAATGTAACTTTTTAACTTTTTAAACTATTTTGCCACAAAACTAATGGCATTCAATGCATATCGAAGCTTGCGGATGGTCCAAATTTCAACTCGATCCGAACCTCCGTTCGACCGCTATCATGAGCCAAAAAAGCTCCGCGACTTTCCGTTGCCATGGTAACGGTTCTTTGTTATAATGTAATTTCCATCTACACTACTTATCAGATCAAAATAAAATTAACATATTCGAGACCGGACGGACTTTCTAAATGATTTGGCTATCTCAGATTTTGTCGCCGTTTAGTTTGAAAAAAAAACTTTCGATTAACTTTAATGTAACTTTTTAAATTTTTGAACGATTTTGCCACAAAACTAATGGCATTCAATCGAGAACGAAGCTTGCGGATGGTCAAAATTTCAACTCGATCCGAGCCTCGGTTCAAACGCTATGGCGAGACATACAAACAAACAAACATACAAAAACAAACAAACATACAAAAAAACAAAACCAGTGACAAATTTTTCCGGCAGAGTCAAATGGAAACGCTCTCTTCGCTCGCTCAACAGCAAACATATTTCATTTTTTAATCAAATGTATAATTTTTTTCTATTTCTATCCTCTCCATAACTTTATTTTCTTTCGTAAACTTAAAAAAACAATATAATGATCAAACACTCCATAAACTCATTTCATTAACTTTCAATATTACAGGCGGCGCAATGAGACCTAAACGGTTAAAGCGCCCTAGTTTCTCACGTCGTTCTTGTCAGGGTTTCCATTCATAAAACGACCAACCATTTCCACTATAAGAATCTTGTGATTGTCAACAATACCGAGCCATCTGGAAACTAGACAAACCCATCTAAATACAGGTTTAACGCTGATTTGCTTAATCTACTATGTGTGCGCGCTCTGTTGCAACACGAACGAAGACAATGACGATGACGACCACGACGTGAGAACCCCCCCTTCCTCACCCTACCGTGGCTGGTTCTGATCAGCATGGGCTCCTTCTCCCCATGTCCCCTACGTTAGAGTGGTGCATTACGACCTAAAGGTTGACGCGTTCTTAATCCAAATAAACCATAAAATAACATTATTCATTTATGTTAAAATGGAACAAACTTATTTTATGTTAACTGATTGACACCATTTGCTACTAGTCTCCAAATTATAATGGCATTGTAACCCAAAGTAGAAGCACAGGAAAAGAGAGCTGTGTATACTTATAAACACACTCATCCACCAACGCAATTGTAAATACCGTTCACGACGCGGGCGTAGTAACAGAGTCGATAAAGAAGTTTCCCCGTTGAAACTTCTTTGTCGACTCTGTTAGTACCAAACACCGTAGAACAATAATAATGTTAGGCACGGAGGTTCTTTTATCTGAGCTCTTTGCTCCGACGCCAAGACCAGGGCCACATGGAGCCGGATTGTGGGGAAAATACACAGTAATGGGAGAAGAAATACACTTTTAATAAACACCCAGACATTTTAGAATTCGTTGTCCAATTCCAACTATGGTAATATATTAAAAAGTTGTAATCAATTATAATTAATAATAATAAAACTATTGCGCACTAGTTTCTAAGGCGGAGCACCACAAATGCGTTATTCGCCGCAACCGCGTAGGAAAAAAATGTTTTATATTTAGAGGGCTGTGGATAAGGCATTGTTGAGAACAGACGCCAGTTTTTGTCTGTCTTGATTGGATTTCACACCAACAAAGTCGTGTTTGATTTCTCTGGACTAAATTACATTTCATTTTGTAATTCGGAAAGAAGATTAATCACTTTTTGTGTTGATAAGACCGAAGAAGTCCTCTCGAGTATGGAGGCTGTTTGTAGGGCGAGCTGTTTTTTCAGATAAGAAGGAATCTTGGACTTGGTTATTGGTTTATTGTCTGGGCTGGTTGGTTGGTTTTTCATCTGCCGACAAAATTCAGCAAGTCAGACATCTATATTTAGAAAGTGTTTTACTTTTCTCTTGAAGCTCATGGATGTCAACGCTTAATTACCTATTTTTGTTCTATTCCTTTGGACGTTAGAACTTTTCAAGCTCACTCTCCCTGCGTTCGAATGCTGGTTCTGTCCATTACATGCGTGTCCCCCGGGGAAGAATTCAGCAAAGAGCATGGATCTGTTAATCATAAATGCCTGGGAAGAGATAAAGTCCATTTCGCAAACAAACCGCTAACAATTAGATTATTCTTCCCTGAAACTAGAGGCGAGCTCTGGCAGCAGTCGTCGGGGTCCCCCCTCCTCCCTCCGAACCCATGACGACCTCCCAAAGACCCAATGACGATAACGACCGCGACGTTCGAAACACCCTTTCCTCCCATTACCCGTGGCTGGTTCTGACCAGCATTGACCCTCCTCCCCATATGCCCTAGGATAAAGTGTTGCATTATGTCCTAACGGTTGACACGTCCTAAATCCACAAATAATTTAAAAAACGTGGTAGAATTTGCCCAAAGCATGGTTTTGCCAATAAGTCAATTATTAGCCAACCAGCGCGTACATAAGTGTGTTAACTACACTGTCGAACAGCAAAAATAAGGAACTACTCCCTATCTGAAGAAATACAAGGTCTTTCCATGCCTGCTTTCAAGGCAGCTATTAAGTCATACATTATGATTGCTTTTTTTATTTTTTTATTATGAATTCATTGAATTGTTATTGTTTTGTAAATTTGTCTCTTCTATGATTTTCTCTTTTATGTTCCTATGTTCTTTGTTTTATAATTTTTTGTTTATTATCACAGTTTGTTGTGTAGAGGCTGGCATACATCTTGTGCTTGGGGCATACTGCCCGTTTCTGCCAACCTTTCTACTAAGTCTATTAGTGGAAAATAAATAATAACAATAATCATAATAAAAACAATAACAACATCCAACAACAAACCCAAGGATGAGCGAAGCGAAGACTTCAATTTCACTGACCCACCAAAAAATTTAGCTCGGGTGTTTTTTTTTTTTTTTTGTGTTTTTGTCTGTTTGTTCGCTCTCTACCGGGCAAACGGCATATGCGATCTTCATGACAATTTGACAGGACCTTGCCACGTTTTTGGGTACAATCGAAGAAATATATCTCATGAATATCGTACTTTTTCGATTTTTTTTTATTTTTTGTGCGATATTTTCGTGCCATTTGGGCCAATTCTGTCCAAACGGGTGGGGCTTCAACATTCATATTATACATGGAAATCATGATTATGGTGATGTAGTACATTTTGAAGGAAAAAGTTGAAAAAGTTAGCCAGAATCTATAGAAATAAAGCTTTTAATATAAGTTTTTTTGGTTTTTTGTGCGATATTTTCGTGCCATTTGGGCCAATTCTGACCAAACGGGTGGGGCTACAACGTTTATATTATATATGGACATTAATTTTATGGTGATGTAGTACCTTTTGAAAGCAAAAGTTGAAAAAGTTAGCCAAAATCCATAGAAATATAGCTTTAAATATTAGTTTTTACGGTAAATAATACCAATTGACAAGAAACAATAGAAACTTGACAACAATCACCTACAATGCGTAGGCAGCAAAACAAAGCACTTGCAAAAGTAAAGATATCCCACGCAAACTAAAAACTTTAAAAAGCTCATCCATCAACGCGGCGGGATTTTAGCGTTTTCCTATTTATTTTAATAAACACATCACAGGCAGCGCAGTATGACCTAACCGGTTGAAGCGCCCGTAGATTCTCAGGTCCATGATAAGAAAGTGACATATCTTTTGAAACCATCACAGGACACTCTTACGGTCTATTAGTTATTGACAGATTATTTTTAAACAAACTTTTGAATTGAGTAGGTTGCCTCGTAGGCCACTCACGTCTGACTCACGTATATCTCTTAACTAGAGAAAAGTTTGTTCCCAGATGTGACACATGTGATGTACCTTTAACCGTAGCTATGCTAGCAGAATGAACCGAATATGATGCATTGTGCACGAAATAAGATCTCCCAATCACATGAAGAACTTCTATCATATAATAACGGCGACATACTTTATAAACTTCTCATTTACAGTAATTTATTAAACGAAATAAAATACACATCAAACATTGATTCATTTTTACGGTCACATAAATATTTTTAATTTGCTATTAGGCTATTATACTTTTTATTGTTACTTTATTTTTTGAACTTGGAAACAATAAAATAATCCCACACGTCATAAACTTATAACATTAACTTACAATATCTCAGACGGCGCAATATGATCCAACCAGTCTAAGCGCCCTGGTTTCTCACGTAGTTGTGAACGGAAAGTATCCCCCCTTCCTTTGCCCGTGGCTGGTTCTGGCCAGCATAAGCCCCTCCTCCCCATATCCCCTAGGCTAGAGTGGTGCATTATGACCCAACGGTTGACCCGCCGTCCAAATAATCTCAACCTACACCTGAACGTGGCTGCACTATATTGTCATGTTTGGGGTAGTTTCTACCCTTGTTACTGGTATTGCATGGACTGTTTCTTATGCCTAGTGATTTGGGTTCTTTTGTTGACAATACTGATACAATACTGACACACTTCGTTAAACAAGTTGGATTATTATAACATTGTTGGAATGTGCTGAGTGGCGGTTACATAACTTTATTGGGAACATGACAGTTATTGTTTAATTTAAGAGAATGCAGAGGTTTCAATAACACGAGGGGTTCGAGCACAACTCAACTTGGAGCCTTGGAGGGGGAAGTGGGTTGGACTTAGGCCCTTGAGACGTACAGACCGGAGCCCTGGAGGGGGGAGGTCAAGAAGAGTCTAGGGGAAGCTTCTTGGTGTCCGAGGTGTGATCTGATCGGGGAGTGACATTCTGACCATCAAACGAACAAGTTGTCTTCGGGGGAGAGAGTTGAATGTGTTTTCGACAAGGGCGGTAATAACGTCGTGTATCAAATGGAGTTGGACTCAGAGAACTGAAGGAGGAACAACAAGAGAGCGAGTCAGGAGTGCCAGGAGTCGGGGCGAGACCGAGAGGCTGCAGCCGACCAAGAGGCGAAGAGAGAAGACCAGGGACAAGTTATCAAGGGGTCCGGGATCGAGAAGTCGTCACTGACATCCAAATGGAATTGAGTAAGCTAAATGTCAGTTAAGTCAGGGTACACGAAATCACGTTCAGTTGGGTAAAATGCATGCGCTCAGCTGATGGGCAAGATTAGGTTGTCAAATTGCTAAATACATGTAAACCTTCTTTTTGTTGAAATAATGTTCATGTTTATGTTAATCCTCTCAATACATGTCCTAGAAACCGCCTCATTTATACCTATCGATCTCGGTCACTGTTGGGAACATAAGTCTGAGTAACAAACAACAGCTACGTTTCCCAAAACAATAGTTACTTTGGTAAATAACATCTATACCAAGGGCTAATCAACCTCTCAACTTGACATGGTGGCGCAAAATGACTTACTTGGTTGAAACGCCCTAGTTTCTCTCGTCGTGTTTACCGCTAAGATAGAACCAGCTGTTTATACTAGGGATTTGTTCGGGGTAGAATTTGGCCCAGAGCCTGGCTTTGCTAATCGTACAAGGCGCTTGCCCCCGGCCACCTACTCCTATGCCCTCCCCTTGCTTGTAGCTGGTTCTAATTAGCACAGGTCTGTCCACCCCGCGTCTTCCCACGTCACCCCCTACGTTCCTCCCTTTTGGAAAATATATATAAACTCACTAATAAACTACATTATCACAGAAGGCACATAATGACCTAACGGTTGACGCGCCCGACACCTAATTAACAACATCTACATTTAGAGAAAAAATCCATCTAGCAAACATCAGCTTGTAAGAGGGGAGTATATTAGTCCCCGAAACTAGAGGCGAGCTCTGGCAATCGTCGTTGGGGTCACAACCCCACTTCCCTTGACGACCTCCCCGACGACGATGACAATGACACAACGAACGATGACAAAGACAATAACGACCACGACGTGAGAAACACACCTTCCTCCCCTTACCAGTGGCTGTTTCTGACCAGCATGGGCCCCGCCTCCCCATGTCCCCTAGGCTTGAGTGGTGCATTATGACCTAACGGTTGACGCGTCCTTTATCCAACTTTACAAAAACAAACACACCAAACAGAAGAGAAGCAAGGAGTTAAAACATTTAAAAAGTTTCATAAACACTTCTTATATCTTGTTGTAATGCAACAAAGCGCCCATAAACTAAGCATATATTCAATTTATTATCCAACAATATCACAGGTTATGTAATATAAAACCACCCGGCTGACGCGCCCTGGTATCTCGCGTCATCGTTCGATAGTCAAGTCTCTTCCTTCTATCTTACTTCTAACTCACAATATCCGGGTCATATAAAGGATTCGAACCCACCTTCCTCCACAATTAAGATGAGTTTGCCGGGTTTCACCTCCCTGTTTCATTATCGACCCATTTATTCCTTACTGTATCACACAAACGAACCTGGTTCGAGGGCCATGTACAATTAATGTATGAACCTGAGTTCGAGGGCGGCGTTGACAATGACCCCAAAAAGTTTTTTCAACAAAGCTTTTCTCCCGTGGCGTTTCATGAATAAAATATAAAATAACGTTTAATTGTGAGAAAAAATATAATTCCCTTTCGTTTCAACTTTCAACAACAATCACGTACAACGCAGAATAACACGTGACTTTATATCTTGTCTTACAAAACCATAGGCGTTTACCTAGTTTTTAGGCTATTGCTTGTATAGCCTATCCTTTAGAGTCGAGATTTAGGGCCTATAACTCAAAACGCATCCCTTTAGTGGAGACAATAAAACAGCATAGAATGAGCCCAACAAGACACAGACGTCTGTTTAATGTTGCCATCTAGGCCGACGGTCGTCGCCCGTAGCCAAGCGCACGCGACTGCTTATAGCAGTCTAGCCGCAGCCGCCACGCGATCGGAAGTGTTTTCCTGTATTAAATAATAGAACTAATGTTGTTTTCGTGAAGCTGAGTGACAAAACGTACTTGAACTGGTCAATATTCAAGCGGAAAAACTTCCTCAACACTGATGCAACGTCCAAAAGATGTCTCTGTATTAGAATACTTTGAAATCCCTCCTCTTCCCTCGCCAAGTACATTGGTTTATGGTCACTTCTTTTTAATTGATTTAGCATATTTAGTAACAATTGTTCCTTTTCCTCTTCTTCGAGAAGAAAATACGCTACCAACACAGTGTTTCCTCCATGCTTATCATGTGGCGACTGAAACAAAGGCCCGCGCGGCTAGAGTCGTATCAGCCGTCGCATTGGAATCGCACCTTTAGGCGACGACGAACTAACGGCCCTGTATACAGCTACCCGAGTTGGGGGGGGGGGGGTTCATCTCAAACACGACGCCCCGAAAGATTTACAATCTTGAAACTCGGTATATAATCTGATATGTGGTCCATGACCTATCAAAAAAAATTCAACCCGATCCAATAACCCGTTCTGTGTTAAAAAAAGTGTCTCAACATCGTTTAAATTCTTCCGGCCGCAGAGCTATATTGAGCCCTACAGAGAAAACAGTAAATCCTAGAACTTTGTATCTCAGACGCAGTGCCTTTTGCTTTCAAAACCAAAATCGGGTAACAGGGACCAGAGAAAAACAAAATTTTGATGATAATCAAAACTTGAAATTACTTATGCGTGGTTATTTGTACAAACTTGAAATTAAACATGCTCTTTTCCATTATAAATATCTAGCGTCCAAAACACAAGGGGCTAAATTTGGGGAGCATCATGGTCCCGAAAATGACAAAAAACATATCTGAACTTTATAAAATGAATCATTCAAAGAAGACGCTAAAACTGAGAAGACTCAAACGTGGAATATTACACTTGGAAATGTCTCATTCTTTATCACTTTTGAATATGGAAAGCAAAATTGGGTAACGGGTAGGTACCGGAGAAAATCATTATCAAAAGCTAGGTAATTCCGTACTCTTATGAATAAGACGCTATACTGAGAAAACGGCTCATCTTAGAACTTTGAAACTTGGGCCACACTTAGGTGTCCTTCATGCGCAATCACTTTACCTTTCAAAACCGAAACCGGGTAATAGGGACCGTGGAAAATCAAAATTGAAATCGAAACGCGTGATAACTCAGGCGTAGGTATTTGTACAAACTTAAAATTAAACATGCTCTTAACCATTATAAATATCAAGCGCTCAAAACACAAGGGGCAAATTTGGGGGGACCGTGGGCCCATGAATGTCAAAAAACAACTCTTCATTCCAAGTCCATCATTCACGCCTTGATAGGAAACTAATTAAAAAAGATGTAATATCCCCACCAATAAAAAAATTTGTAAAAAAAAATAAAAATAAAACGGTAGCCAAGCTCTCCTTCAAAAGTCTTCAGCTGTGAATGCTGTGAGATATAGAAGTTGAGCCAAGCTTTTCATTCTTTCTCCCTAGTTTCGCTTTGAAAGGAAGTAAGATCATTTCGCCTGTTGACGAGCGCCATGCCAACGATTTTTGTGGTAAAAAAGTAATATTTTTAAACTCGAAATCATCAAAAAATGGCTTGGCCATTGAATTTGGTTCATGGCCAAGCAATTTGTTATGATTTCGAGTTATTTTTTTATTTTTATTTACTTAAAAAATCGTTGGCTTGGCGCTCGTCAACAGGCGAAATGATCTTAATTCTTTTCAAACCGTTACTAGGAAGAAAGAGTGAAAAGATTGGCTCAACTTCTTTCTATATCTCACAGCATTCACAGCCGAGACTTTTGAAGGAGAGCTTGGCTACCGGTTTAAAAAAAAAACATTTTTGTATTTGTGGGGATATCTTCTATTTGCAGTGGCTTCGGTTATTACCAATGTGTGGTAATTAACCCGCTGCTCTTATATACCCTCGTCAAGGACCCTCATTGTAGTAATACGGACTGGATTGTGTAGTGTTTCATTTTATTCCTTCGCAACCAGGAACTGGACGATAATTTAAACATCCTTCAAACATATCGCTATTTATGGTAACATTCAATGTGTATTTCATCTGTTTCGCATCCGTTTATTGTAGACCAGATATTAACTACTTATATAAGAGGCGTCTCAATAATTACATCGCTTCCACGATACAATAATTACAATCGCATCCAAGCAACGATACAAAGAGGCGGACATCCTTGCAATGTCCGTCAATGAGTTATATTACGTAACATCACAGTCTTATATGACAATATGAATCGTAGCATCCGCATTGCAAGTGTTTTTGGATAAGCTTAATGCGAAGGAAGACTTCAATTTCAACACCCTGCTAAAGATCATATGTTTTGTTTTTTAATTTTTAAATTGTCTTTGGTATGCGGTCTCCCGGCCAATTGGCTTATCCGATCTAAATGAATGTTTGAGAGGACTATCAAAAAAGCAATTTAACAATAAATTTATGTTAACCAAGATCCTTGCAAACTTGGAAATTGGATCATTGAAATTTCATTGTTTGCAAGGAAGTGTATTTTTTTATTACATTTGTTTACTTTTATAGTGCCGTTGTTGTTTTATTGAGTTTTGTTTTATAGACTGGTAAAAAAATTGAAGAATTTTAATACTAGCGGCAAAATGTGAGACATTTGGGTACCGGGCTGATTTAAAGGTAAAAAACCCAAATTAATCCGAATTTGCCCGGTACCACCTCGGATTTTGGCCCGTTTGCCCAGAATCCAAGATGGCGTCCAACAAGGTGTAAAAACCGGATAAACCCATTAAAACTACTATTTTTGTTCATTGAACACGTCAGTGGGGTTTATTTTACGGTTTTAGGGGTCGCGGAGAACGATTGAAAGTGCTGCGTAAAAGCCCCAGAAACGGAAGTACCATTTTCAAAATGGCGGCCACTTTGATGGAGAAAACTGGGTCTATTTTCCCCTTTGAGTAAATACCATTTTATACGTTTGAGACATTGTTGTACCGGGCAGTATAATGGGTAATAAACCCCGCTGAATCTTAATCTGTCCGGTACCACCTCAGATTTTGACCCATTTGCCCGGAATTCAAGATGGCGTTCAACATGGTGTTGAAAAGCGCAGGAAAAGTCCTATTAATTTTGGGTCAACACTTAAGGAGGGTTCATTTTAAGGTTTTCGGGGTCAAGGAGAACGATGGAATGTGTTGCGGAAACGCAAAAGAACCGGAAGTACAATTTTCAAAATGGCGGCCACGTTCATGTTGAAAAAACGGGATTTTCCGTTTTTTCAGGATAAATACCATTTCATGTGGGAGACATTTAGGTACCGGCATAATTTGTAAGTAACAAACTATGTCGAATCTGAATTTGCCCGGTACCATCTTGCATTTTGACCCATTTGCCCGGATTTCATGATGACGTGCAACAAGTTGTTAAAAAGGGATACACCTATTTAAAGTCCTATTGGTGCTGGATGAACACCTAAGAAGGGTTCATTAAAGGGTTTTCCGGGTCAAGAAGAGCGATGGAACGTGTTGCGGTAACGCCCAAGAAACGGAAGTACCTTTTTCAAAATGGCGGCCACTTTGATATGGCGAAAAGTGTTTTTTTGGCCCCCTTTGGGTAAATACCATTTTATACGTGTGAGACATTGTGGTACCGGGCTGAATTATGGGTAATAAGCCTCGCTGGTGGTGGTACCGGGCAGATTAAGATTCAGCGGGGAATTGTTACCCATAATTCAGCCCGGTACCGCAATGTCTCACACGTATAAAATGGTATTTACCCAAAGGGGGCCAAAAAAACACTTTTCGCCATATCAAAGTGGCCGCCATTTTGAAAAAGGTACTTCCGTTTCTTGGGCGTTACCGCAACACGTTCCATCGCTCTTCTTGACCCGGAAAACCCTTTAATGAACCCTTCTTAGGTGTTCATCCAGCACCAATAGGACTTTAAATAGGTGTATCCCTTTTTAACAACTTGTTGCACGTCATCATGAAATCCGGGCAAATGGGTCAAAATGCAAGATGGTACCGGGAAAATTCAGATTCGACATAGTTTGTTACTTACAAATTATCCGGTACCTAATGTCTCCCACATGAAATGGTTTTATCCTAAAAAACGGAAAATCCCGTTTTTTTCCACATGAACGTGGCCGCCATTTTGAAAATGGTACTTCCGGTTCTTTTGCGTTTCCGCAACACATTCCATCGTTCTCCTTGACCCCGAAAACTTTAAAATGAACCCTCCTTAAGTGTTTACCCAAAATTAATAGGACTTTTCCTGCGCTTTTCAACACCATGTTGGACGCCATCTTGAATTCCGGGCAAATGGGTCAAAATCTGAGGTGGTACCGGACAGATTAAGATTCAGCAGGGTTTGTTACCCATAATTCAGCCCGGTACCACAATGTCTCACACGCATAAAATGGTATTTACTCAAAGGGGAAAAAATACCCAGTTTTCTCCATCAAAGTGGCCGCCATTTTGAAAATGGTACTTTTGTTTCTGGGGCTTTTACGCAGCACTTTCAATCGTTCTCCGCGACCCCTAAAACCGTAAAATGAACCCCACTGACGTGTTCAATGAACAAAAATAGTAGTTTTAATGGGTTTATCCGGTTTTTACACCTAGTTGGACGCCATCTTGGATTCTGGGCAAACGGGCCAAAATCCGAGGTGGTACCGGGCAAATTCGGATTTATTGGGGTTTTTTACCCAAAAATCAGCCCGGTACCCAAATGTCTCACATTTTGCCGCTAACATTGATTTATAAGCATAAATTTGGATTTCTCGACTGGTCTATTACCCATCTCTTGAAAATAGAAACCTAGCTTTCCGAAACATTGAAAACATATTAGTTTTATAAACATTGTGCATGAAATAATCCGTTAAGCTGTAAACATTGTACATATGTATGTGTATTTCAAGTGTTAATTTGTTATCATAGTAGGACACTACGATGGTAGTGTGATGAATATTTGTAAGCGTTTTTTTAAACGCCACTTTGTTAATGTGAATGCTATCTTGGTAATGAATGTTTATCGTTTTTAATGCAATAACACAGTTAATGTGGTATTGGATACACTTTTGTTTTATTCATTCTGAATAATAAGACAAATGACAAATGAGGAAACTTTATTTGGTGACATTATAATAAGGAACATACTTTTATATGTGTATTTTAAATAACTATTCTGTCAACAAAGGTATTCACAGAAACATGCAAACTAATTTTTTTTTCACGCAATAGAACTACGTTCTTTAAGTATAGAAACAATAAAGTTTCATAAATAAATTAAACATAATGTCAAAAGCAGAACTGTATACAAAAGTAACAATAGACATTTGACTGCGGGAAATAGTAAATCAATAAATAATAAGAAAAGATTTGGAAACATGAAATTATGTTTTTTGTTCTAAGTATTTATTATATTACGATAAATGACAAGAAATGGTTAAGCAGGGGGCATATATGAGTATTGATGATATTGTATTTTGAAATAAATAATTTGCTTAATTAAAAACCAATTATTATTTTAATTATTATTTATTCTTTGTACATTTAACATTCTGAGTCGAAATTGGAGCTAACATATTGTCAAAGACAAAAATGTCAAGTCCTTACATGTATAGAGCTGTACATCACTTGTATTATCTAGCTAATATAAGTCATTAAAGATTTTGTAAAATTTTCTAATAAGGCCTTCTTAGTTCTAATACATACGTGTTTCTTATTGTTTTGTTGTTTCGGTCGTGGGCAATTGTACGTATAGCATTTGCTCTTCGAACTGTGGGAAACCATGGAAACCACATTAGGATGGAAGCTGTCATATGGGTAAATCATTGCTAGATGTGGCATTGTGGGATAAATGTTTGTTGATTACATCTGGCTAATTCAGAACATCCTTCTTGACGATTACATAGATCTTAATGCAGAAAACCAACTCCTGTTCATCATATGTCGTGAGCTCCGCAAAGAAGTTGCCTCTATAAAAATTTGCTCCTATTGTGTCCGCGTGCACATCGTAGTCGAAGTGGAAAGTGCGGTTGTGCTGTAACAAATGGAAGCTTGTAGAAAGGAATTTTGACTACGACAAGAACATCATGATTCCTTTTATTTAATAATACACTGGAACAAAATCCTCAGAAGCCAATACAACATCAGAATTGGTCTTCGAAAACTTTCGTCATAACACACACATATATATAAATGCTACTTACAGCCCCAAACTCGCACTGTCTTGGCAAACCTCCAGGCGCGAAGAGGGGCCCGACAATGATATCATCTGCAGCTGCATCCATGATCAGCTTACAGGCGTCTTGCTGGTAGGTGACGATTTTGGGTGGTAGGAAGCCAGCGTCCCTGTAGACGTCCACTTTAAACTAACGAACAGTTCCGAATTAATTACATTACCACAATACGATACGTGGTGATATAATACATGATTTGTAATGACTATAAATTTTAAATTTTTATCGTGGGAAACCTGTTATAATGTGCAATTAGCCCCTCTTCAGGTGAACTAGGTATGTGCAGATAGGAAATTGTGAAGGGATGTCCGAGGGCTGTTTAAGAGGACTCAATCCCTTGCATTCGCCTTAACGACTGAGGAAAACCACGGAAAAAACCTTGAGTCAGGATTGCCGGTCTCGACGGGATTCGAACCCGGGACCTCCCGAATCAGAGTCGAGCGCATAGCGCCCGAGCCAACACTGTCGGTAATGACAATACCATTACTTTACACTAGGAAGCTTCGCAAACGTTTTTTCAGGCGCGTTGTTGGATGAGCGTAATTGCTTATAATCGAAAAAAAGCGTAAAATTGTGATTTTTATAACAAATACTTTTTTGATTACGCTCAAATTTCACCCGAATATATAACATCATAAAATTTAGGTTTTGTAAAAAAATTGTTTCAATCGGATAAAGCATGTAGGTGTTATAAGTCGAAGAAATAAAAATAAAAAATCACATAATTGCAATTATTATTTTTTGATTGCGCTCAAATTTCACCAATCGGATGAAGCAAGGTGTTATAAGTTTAAGAAAATTTTAAAATCGAAAAAAAATCGTAAAATTGCGATTTTCATGAGAAAAATTTTTCCGATTGCACTCAAAATAAAATAAATTGTATTTAGAGTCTACCCACTCAGTTATATAACTGATTTTCAGTGGGGGTCAGTAAATCAAAGCGACTAAGCCTACCCTGTAGGCCGACGACGAGTGAGCGATAACCAACCAAAGATCGATATTTTTAAAAGGAAATATAGCAATCAGTGGTATGGACAGTGCGAACACCCGCGAATCAACGCCAGAATCAACAAGGCCGACTCAGAACAACTCTGAATTTATTATGTGCTTCGTTGCTAGGACGGCTCCAAAGTCACCGTTTACTTACTCCTAAGACACGAACTGATGGACTAAAATCCAAATTCGAAGTTAAATAACTTCTGTCTTTGGCGGGAATCGAACCCTGGACCTTCTGCATTGGAAGCAGAAACACTTACAACAAGACCAACGAGCCACACGTGCAAACGTGACAGTTCTAAGTTTAGAGATTTCAAAGGCCTCCACAAAATTTCATCGCAATCGGAGTATCGGTTTATCGTGTTAACAAACAGCCCAAAATAAGAAAAAAAAAAGAAAAAACATTCCGGATTTTTGTCTCCAGTGTAGTGAAATGGAATCTTCGCTTCGCTCCCTAATCTCGCAAAGCTCAACCAACTACTTAAATAAAATCATTGGTAACGATATTTAAAAATGTATTTTGTGTATGTCGGAATTTCAATTCTTTTTTCGTGGCGATATCCACAATTACAGAAAGCAATGGGTAACTTAAAGAACTCAATTTGTTAATCAATGTGTGTTATTTTTATTCTGTGTCCTTGTGGCAGTTGTATTTGTACAACAGAGTTTTGTTTTACTTGAAAAATAAAAGTTTCTCTCTTGACAACAAAACATTGGGCCTAACTTAAGGACTTAAAATTTTCCGTGTCGGAGGACAATGCGCACCTTATGTCAAGAGTAATCCCCGTGCGCTGTGTCCAGTAATACGGTTTATTTCTTGTCGTAGTACAGGCCCAACGCATTGATGTCTTCAATTATTTTGTTTAAATACATATTGTTTTGAATGATTCATCTTCACCTATGATCTGATGTTTTTGTATATTCATTTTATATTATGTTCTAGGTGTGTGTCGGGCCTTCAAATTCCAACTCGACACCTTCTCGCGGTTTGGCCCGTGAATAGGGGAGTTTCACTCCCTGAAACTAATGGCGAGCTCTGGGTCGTCGTCGGGGAACCCCTTCCCTTTGACTACCTCCCCGACGGCGACGACAAAGACAACACGGACGGATGATGACACAGACGGAGACGACCACGACGTGGGGGAACCCCTGCCCTCCCATATGCTTGTGGCTGGTTCTGACCAGCACAGTCCTGTCCACCCCTTGTCCCCGCGCGTCATCCCTTACGTTCCTCCCTTCGTCTCGATTAGCCAAGTTGCATAAATATGAGACGTAAAGCAATATCCAATCAATCTAGGTGTGTGTCGTTAATTCTTTATATTCATTAGGTTTAACATTTGCTTTTATTCAGCATTTACCTTGAGAATGGCTGTTGATAAGGGTTGAATTATTACCAATAAAATATTTAAGAACTGTGATAAGTCCAAAAGTTTTGCCACTTATAGCTCTTCTACTAGTTGCTTTTTATTAGCCATATATTCAGTTTTACACGACGAGGGTCGATCGGTAAGCCAAGATGGTTCTTCAATTCAAACAGCGAGTCAATCCAAGATCAATACAAAATCACAATTAATATTATAGTCTTGTCACTGACTGGAGTGTTTGAGGTGTTTTAAGTTTATTTATACCATCAAATTAGAGTGAATTTCTTAAACACATGCTAAAACTACATTTATTTGTGTGTTCATTTTATTTTCTTAATTTCTTACTTCATTATTGATTGCGATCTTGTATTAATCTTGTATTGATTCGCTGATGAGGTGGGAGAACGATCTAGACCTTGGAGATTGATCCGCGGGTTGCACAATATTCTCACCATCCACCTTAACCAACAACCTGTATGTGTCATCGGTCTTTGTCAACAAAGTCCTACAATGTTTTCATTAAATTATCTTTTGACAGCCAGAATACTTACATTGACTAACAATTCGATAAAATTAACAATGTATTTACCGGAATATAGTCATCATTTATTTGAAATTATTCTACAATATTATATTAATATTAAATTAATTGTTATTTTTATTAATATTTTTGGTATTTGTGAGCTTTTTCCATGTTCTAGAAATAATAATCCTGTCAAATAAGAATTATTGGAGGAAAAAATTGCGATGTCGCTGAATTTTTGCAGAGACCTTCCTTAAATGATAATTATCAACATACTAAAACTCCCCTACATTCGGACTGGAGCTTCGGCCGCCATATTGGAAAATGGCGGCCAAAAAGTGTTTGTTATCAAATATCTCCACATATGTTTGAGATAGACAAAATATCTCAATGGCAGAAATATTCCCCATTTATTTCCCTAAAAAACAGGGGTCTTCTATAATTTTGGTAGGGGCAACGGTTAAGTCACAAAATCGTGGTTTATATGTTGCTTATTGGAGTACCAGCTTATTTCCAAATTTTCACGCCCAGCATCAAACAATGCCCGGTAAATCCGTAAGAAATCGATTTAAATACAAAAGGACTTTTGTACGGGGTTCATAAAAGCTTCCATTAGTATTTTAAAAAATCAGTTCTGCGAAATCGGATTTTGCATTTACCCGGAATTTGGGTTTTTCCATTGTTGGCATTTCCTAAAAAAATGCCATATTTTACTGTCCATTATTAAGCACTAAATAGCATTGGAGGAAAAATTCTTTCTACGCACATTGAAATGACTTAAATAATGATCCGATTACAACCAAAGTTTAAATCCAATATGGCTGCTAATTCCTAATATTCACAATATGAATACTGTTTTCGTGCTGTTTTTACACTCTTTTTGTTACATAATTCACTTTGATGTTGTGGATATTAGGAATTAGCAGCCATATTGAATTAAACTTTGGTTGTAATCGGATCATTATTTGAGTGATTTCAATGTGCGTAGAAATAATGTTTCCTCTAATGCAATTAAGTGCTTAATAATGGACAGTCAAAAAGGGCATTTTTTTAGGAAATTCCAACATGAAAAACCAAATCCGTAAAGCAAAATTTTTCCCCGCCGATTTTTTAAATCAGGGTTCGAACCCGCAAAGGCCCTTTGTCAAGGATTGTAGTAGGGTTTTATTTATGTGGGGAAAATTGGAAATGGGTACTCCAAAAGCACACCACGAATTTGTCCTAAGGCCCGTCCAAAATATAAAAGACAGTATGTTTGTAGGAATTAAGGGAATTATTTTTTAACATTAAAGATTTGTTATAAAAGGAGATTTCGTAACAACAAACCTTTGGCCGCATTTTAATAAGGCGAAGTCAGTCTGATTGTGGGGGAGTTTTAGTATTTGGGAGTATTGATTAAGGGAAAGGTTCGATCAGGACTGCTTTTCTCAAGCGAAACGAGTGACGGATATAAAGTGGATTAAATGATTTTAAAAAAAACTAAGCAATTTTGAAGCAGAACCAAATCCCGCACCCCTTTTTCAGGTAGTGGGTATTGGTGGGGGAGGGGGGGGTCCGGGTAGTTTAATTCCTTGCTTTTATCACAGCTGGCCACAGTCTCACCCACCCTCGCCATGAATGTTGTTTCAGTTGTTGTAGCAGGGGTGCGTACGTTTACTTAAATCAACATTCTGAAATAGTGACAGTAAAAGTGATGGTGCGGGTGATTTCATCCATTCTGTCCTCCCATCCTACGCGCCTCATTTTTCCCTATTATATTAGTTCAGTTTTTCGAGTGTATTTTTAATTCACTTACGAAAGTTTGGGCCATCAAAATCCAACTTGCATCCTTCTCGTGGTTTGGCCCGTGATAAGTGGAAATTCACTCCCTGAAACTAATGGCGAGCTCTGGTAGTCGTCGGAGAACTTTCCCTTCCCTTTGACTACCCCCCCGACGGTGACGACAATGACAACACGGACGGATGATGACACAGACGGAGACGACCACGACGTGGGGGAACCCCTGCCCTCCCCATATGCTTGTGGCTGGTTCTGACCAGCACAGGCCTGTCCACCCCTTGTCCCCCTACGTCTCCCATTACGTCCCTCCCCTTGGAAAGAATTATGCATGTTGGTAACTCACACTTATAGAAATTGTTTTATCTTGGAAGCGCGAATAATCTTAGCTGTTAAAAATTAAAACAACTGTTTGAGTTTAGAAGGCATAATATTATTATGCATTGTGAGGGCTGTGGCCTCACATCATGTGTTTGTTATTAGATATGTTTTTTAGTAGTCACTAGCAACGAATGGAGTTGAAATGGATGTGAAATGAGTGTGCTATGTTTTTAAACTAAAGTAATTCAAATAATAAAGAAATATACAGTCCACATTTAAATAAGCCTACCAGTTTTATTCATTGGTCCAACCGCGCCAGATTTGTCACGAGTTTGCTTTGCTTCGACAGTGTCAGCAACCAGCAGAAAATAGGTCAGACAAACTATTTGTTACTTTAGCCTTTCAACATGGACACAAAACAAATAAAGCTTTGGGTGAAGCAAAGAGGTATTTATAAAGCTAAAATTTTCAAGGATTCAGACGTTGTCAGTATTCTCGACATATCGCGGATGTCAATAAGATACAAATTAGATTTGAACAGTTACTGGAAAACCTGGACAAGGTTTGATGAGGTCCAAAACCAATCTAGAGTTCACGATGAAAACAAAAGACCATGAAGGAGAGAGGATCACCGTTTAAAAACTCTGGTTCTGACCTTAGAGCAATATGTCAGGCTTGTTAGAACCTAGACAACATTAAGTTGACCTAGACGCCTCAAATGATGCAGTTGGCGCATCTCGCAGGCCTAGTAAGACTAAGTTTAAACCTACCGTCTATAAAGTTGCCATTTTGACGGCTCTTATACAAATGGCTGACGTTTAGTGACAGCTTCAGAGCTATGGTTCACGAACAACAACCCGATGTGGCCATTATAGAAAAGTACTACTATTGATATCTGTTCTAAAGGACAAGCATTAGAATTGATTCAAAATTTACCTCTGACTGAGAATAACTACCACTGTGGCTGGGAAATATTGGAAAATCGGGATCACAATAAAAGGCTGATAGCATCTCAACATCTTAAGGAGTTGATCGCATATTAAATCAGTACAAAAAGAATCTGCTACTGAATTGTTACAATTTATCAACACAGTGTCTTGTAATCTAAATGCTCTTAAGGCCTTTAGTATTGAAACACCTTTGGAAGAAGTCATATTGTTACATCTATTCATCAGCCGTTTAGATAGTCATACACGCATAGAATGGGAACTCACTCTCAATGATCAAGCATTCCCATCACTTGATAGTTTCATCGCTTTTATTGAACACAGGAGACAAGCTCTAGAAAACGTTCAACCCTTCAGTAACAGTAATTCTACAGAACGTAAGTTCATTACTGCTGAAGTCAAGGGAAGATTCAATCTAAGCGATAGAAAGTCTAATGCATACATTTCTAGGCCTACAGACACAACTGTACCTAAATGTCAGTGTTGCAATGAATCACATTCGTTGTACAAATGTGATGAGTTCAGGAACTTAAGCCTAGCTCAGAAACAATATTGTGTACAGAATAAAAAGGTTATGCTTCAAAATGTCTTCGCACTGGGCACGTTGTCAAGTCATGCCACTCAAAGGGTTGCCGAAAGTGTGGCAAAAAACATCATACTCTGTTACACAATTCCAATCTTGAAAACGTGGGTTCTTCTGACATGGTTCAGAGAATTGCTAATCCTGCACCATTATATGACAACACAGATAATGGTCACGAGGGAAGTTCAAACCAGTTTCAGAACGCATGCTGTGCATTCAAGGATATCCAATCAAGTTCTACTATCAACAGCTATAGTACTCATAAAAGATTGTAATGGGAAGCTTCAAGAGTGAAGAGCTCTTTTAGACAGTGGAAGTCAATCTAACTTTTGTACTGAAGATTTAGTTCAACCGATTAGGATTGAAGAAAACATAAGACCACATTTCAATTCGAGGTATCAAAAACGTAGCCTCAGAATCAAAGCATTTAGTTGAATGCCAACTGCAATCTAAAGTAGGCAACTTTCAATGCTAACTTGTCATGTTTAGTTCTGCAACGCATAACCGGCCAGATGCCAGATATGTTGATTGAACATGAACAGTGGAATATACCCGACATCGATTTAGCTGACCCACATTTTCCAGCCAGGAAGGATTGATCTGTTGATAGGGCAGAAAATCTTTTTCCAGCTTCTAAGGCCTGGACGAAAGTCCCAAAATTAGAGAATAATTATCCTATTTACAGGATACAGAGTTAGGTTGGATACTGGCAGGGCGTTTCCAACAAGAATGTGGTGATGCCTCTACTGCATCTGTTACCGCACACTTCTTGCAAACAGATGACAGCTAGATCGGCAACTGCAAACGTTTCTGGGAAATTCAGGGAAATCCACTCAAAGCCAAGAACCGAAGAAGAACAAAAAATGGTGAGCGACATTTCCAAGAAACTGTGACAAGGAATAGTAAAGGGAGATTTGTAGTAAGGGTTCCATTCCAGGCAGATCATGAGGACTCTTGGTAACTCATTTTGATCAGGGCAAGCTACAGATTTAAACATTTGGAAGGTCGGCTGCACAAACAACCAGAACTACGATTAGAATACAACAAATTTCTTGAAGAAAAACGAAAGCTAGGCCATATGGTACAAGTGCAGACAGATTCAGGTGTACATTCTGACAATGTATACTATCTGCCTCATCATGCTGTGTTTAAGGCTTCCAGCACCACAACTAAGACACGAGTTGTTTGTGACGCTTCAGCCAAAACCACGAACGGTAAATCCTTAAAAATATGATATCCTGATGGTGGGTCCTACGATTCAACAAGACTTGTGGTCAATCGTGGTACGGTTTAGAACACATCAAATTGCAATTTACTGCTGACATTGCTAAAATGTATCGTCAAGTCAACGTAGATCCACGGGACACTCGATATCAAAGAATTTCTGGAGAACATCGCCTGAAGAATCTGTCAAATGTAACGAGCTTACAACAGTCACCCACGGCACAGCTTTGTCCCTTCTTGGCAACACGATGCTACAACAACTTTCCCCAAGAAGAAGCTAGCAGCTATCCTCGCGCTACAGAAGTGCTAGGACAAGACTTTTTCGTTGATGACTTGCTCAGTGGCTGTGACAATATCCAGGATGCTCTTCAAATTCAAGATGACCTGACCATACTATTAAATAGTGGAGGATTCCCACTCAGAAAATGGTTTTCAAACTGTCCAGAGTTACTTGAAGCAATACCTACAGAGTACAGAGAAACCCAGTTACCTCTTCAATTTGATCGCACAGACAGCGTTAAAACACTTGGTTTATTGTGGAATCCCAATCAGATAAGTTTCGCGTACACAGCAAAAGCTCTTCATATTCGCACGATCAAGTGTCATGCCACTAAGTTACAAAACGGAAGATTTCACTCAATCCTATGCGTCGATATTTGATCCATTTCGGTCTCGTCAGCCCAATAGTGATTTTCATAAGATATTTCTACAGAAGTTCTGGCTCCATAACTAAGAATGGGATGATCGACTACCACAAGTAGTTATTTACAGAATGGAACAAGCTTCACCAACACTTCCTTTTGTCACAACATTTGTTTAGCGAGATGCCTATACGATATCCTCGAGATTTTAAGTGGAGCTGGGGCGGTGGGGTTTTTTTATTTAATTAGTTTTTTATAGAGATAAGGTGCAAGGAAGACACAGGAAATAAAATTGACAGAAGAGACTTACATGATTGTGCAGATACTTTCCTGCATTCGGACTGGTTTCCCCGACGTCGTGTAGTGTCGGAGTTGGCTGAACTTTGATTGCGTCGCGTGCGTCGCGGAACGCTTGGTGTCAGACGTCGGGGGGATAGGGACAAGGTATAAATTAGGTGGCCAGCTTGAGAGTAAAAGAGACGCAATAGAAAGTAAATAGCAAGCCGTAGCAGTTTTTTTCGCACACGGCAGCTACCTATAAACCGCACTCGGTTGCAGAGAGTACGAGAAAACTACGGTATGCCATATTGTGGGCGAGAGACTAGAATAACAAGAGTGCGACCTTTCAACGACGAGAGACCGAGTCGCGAACTAACTAATGAAAAGTATCTTGAATTATGCCGAGTATCAAACGGAAGATAACAGAAACGAACGTGATTTGGCCAAACCAGAGCCACGTGACAAAACCGGGCAAAAGCACTCGAGTAAAACCAAATGAAAATAAGAAAAAGTAAATACAATGACTAAAAAGCACTAAACCAAGCGACGAAAATACAAAAAATATAATCTGCGCGAACATAACCTCCCACCTAGAATGAATCACATTTTAAGTAGACACAAGAGAGAACAACTTATAAACTTACAAATATAAAAACAAGTCCGACACCGAAAAAAACTAAGGGGGTGGAGGTAACTGCATTTGTTTAACCGAACGGGTTAAACACTCCCTTAGTAGTACTGGTATCAGAAACCACTCTAACTGTGCCGTCCCTTGCTAGGGGCACAGTTGTACTACTCGGCGATGGGCTACGATAGGTGAGTCCAAGGCGGGTTTCCAAAACGAAAACCACTGTCGCAATCTTGAGGTTAGGACGATGCGCGAATCCTCTTTCACACACCTCTTTGCATTGTGAGTATACAATACTCAGTGACCAACGAGTCCAGAACGTTTTGGTGCACTTTGACGGACACGATGCCAGCTAGAGAGGGGTGCCGTCATCGGCCTATGCAAAAACGGTGTTCTGGAGGCGCTAAGAGAGGTGGTGCCAATTAAGCATGGTGGGTCGGGCTAGATAGTCCGGGCCCCTCGGCGGGGTCAAATGAAGTGGTGCAGCAGAGGGGGCGACTGGTTTAGCACGCGGCTTCAACTACGCGCGAGAGTGTGGCAAACTCTCAACGGTGTGTGAGGGGTGTTCCTTGATCAGACGCCATGAGCAATAAATTTTTGCGGATTTACCGCCGCTTTCCAGAGGCCGGCATACCCGTAATTTGGGGGCGTAGAGGGTTAAAATGCCATTGAACGGCCACGGTGGAGCGAGCGCATCATAGAATAGATTTCTTGGACAAGCGAGAAAGGCATGTAATCCTCGCGGAGAGTACGGGGCAGCACCGCACGTATTACGACCACAGTCGGAATATATGATGAGCCGGAAGGCCACGACGAGCAAGAAAGCGATCTAAAACAAAGCCAGAACGCTTCCCGTGGATAGATCGGAGACCACTCCAATCGACCAGACCTTAGTAGGCCTGCAAACTGAAAGACATAGGTAATCCTGTTGGTGATGGGGCGTTTTCGGCGAGTACTCGTCTTCACAGTAAAAAAGTGGTCCCTGCCTAATCAGTTGCCGACGTTTGAAAAAGTCGTGAAGGCTGGCCCGAGATTCAGGAAGTATCACCATTAGAGGCTGAACAGGTTTGTGGCGCGAAACTTTGTAACACGTTAAGCACGTCTAATATCGTTGTCGAGTAGACCTCGCAGAGAACATTATCCAGTAGTGTTTTGCCTGATGAGTGGCTTGAACGTACGAGGGCCAGGTGCAATGAAATGCGATGAACTCGTCACACAAGAGTGAGGATAGATGCTTCCTCTTTGTGGAACAAGGAGGGGTGATAGCTCTTCGAGGGGCAAAGGAGTTGTGGAACCTGCCGCCCCCCTGAGAAAACCCGCGGGGGTCGAATGAACGGCCTTGAAGAGTGGAGAGTCGAGAAGACACAAAAGAGCGGTCTGTGACAAGATGCCTTAAGCTCGTATCATGTAAATCTTCTGCAGTGAGAGCCTGTCACAAACACATTCCATTGCGTCCATCAAGCTCAGACCGTGAAGAAAGCGGCCCGGTGGGCAACGGAAGGCGTGCGCGACGGGCGAGAAGAATTCTTGAGAACACCAGCACCACATGCCAAAACAACGCGCTTCTGCTTTCAAGAGCGTAGAAAAGCTTTGCAGCTTAAACAGCAAAGGACTCAACGTGGACGGGTCCAATGACTGAGTCAGACAGTAGGGGACAGTTTTGAGCTCGGCACGTCGCGGGTGGGTCGAACGAGGTGACCATCCGGATGGGCCACGTGGAGGGGGAGAACGCATGAACTGGGACGCCATTGAGCCACAATGGGTGCCCTAACAGTTCTAAGGGGTAGCAACACACCGCAAAGCTATAATCAGCTGGGTTAATCTTCAGCAACGTACGTGCGTCAAACTGGTGGGGAGTTGCTCCTAACGACAATTTCGACTTCCTGATCTGTGGCGACGAAAGTCTTGAGTGGTACGGAGGGTCCACGTTTCAGGTCTGACGCTCGGACTATGAAAGTTCTGAAGAGCGACGTTGCGATTATAACGCTGGCGTTTTACAATCAGGCTTGTAAGGGGACAGAGAAACCGAGTAGGACACAGAGTGTCGCGAGAGTGAGTTATGAAGAAAATGCTCTTCAGTGAGCATATCCAGTTGGGCTCTGATAAGGTGTGGATCCGAGCCTTTCTTCATTACCACGCTAGAAAAGACAGAGCGTTCTCTCCAAAGGAGGGTTTGGCGACCGGGTGAAAAATGAAACATGAGGGTCGAGGCCGGTTTGATAGTGTTGACTCTGGGGGGTCCTGCACACCCATGCCGAAGACCGTATTGAGTGCGGCTGGCCTACTACCCGGACTGAGTCACCATTCCTGCATAGAATGTCCTGAGTAGAGATCTGCGCCGAAATGAGGAATCATCAATAGCGCCAGGCAACATTGAAACGACCGTCCGCAAATCAAGATCACGATAACGTTCCTAAGACGTCAATGTGACACCGAAGACTAGGCAGATTGCCGGCAATCAGAGGGTAGAACGTGTGCATTAACATCTATATACGTTTGAGTAACGACGGCTTGCTATTCTAACAACGTACAGTCCCGAGAGAACGGATGGATGTCCATCCAATCACCTGAGAGTTTGTTAAAGTGTCAGGTTGGATCTTCAACACCTAACCTTTGCACTAGCGGTTAGTGATGGCTGAGATCTGTGACCCAGAGCTATTACCGCACGGAAAGGTTGCAAATCCCATTATCATCGCTGATATGAGCGGCAGCGAATCGTTGCCCAATAGGACAGATTTGATGCTTGTGGTTCGAAGCTCGTACTTGACATGAGAGAGTGAGGCGGCTGCTAGACTTAGGGCCTTGAGGTGTGATTCACACTTCCTCACATAGGAGGTGGTGGAGTCCGTGTTGAAGCATTTGAATTGTGTTTGTTTGCTCACGGGCACACAGCTACGAACTTTTAGACGTCACATTGAGTCGACGCAATGTGCGCCCCCATGCAATTAAAACAACGTTTCAAACGTCGCAGAGTGTCATAGCGTTCATTGACAGCTGTGACCTCGAAAAACATTGCACTGATCAAAGTGTGTGTTGGACTTGCAAGAGGGCTACGCAAAGGAGAGGAGACCACAATTATTCGAGATGAGAGTCGTCATGACTTAATTGTCTCGTACTAGAGTTTCGAAACAGGTGCGGACGATACTAAAAAGAAAGTAACGCTTCTTAGAGGGATGAGAACTCTTCGTGACATTTGTCGAGTTTTTTGCCGACTGGCTGCAAGCTCCAATAGTCGAGACTGCTGTTCTACCAAATTCGCTTAACGATTTATAATCATGAGTTGAATTAGAACAGTGATTGCTTTAGTTTCGAAAGCTTTCCGCGAAGATGAATCGAGATTAGCTAACGATAAACATAGCAGCATACAGAATCGCCTAAATCCGGAATATCTAGTGCTTTCAAAGCTTCACCGAATTCATGGACTTTGTAGGAAGCTTGAAGTCCTTCATTAGGACGATCTGTCTTGAGATGGAACCAAATTCTAGTATCTTCTGAACATAGACGCTGCCTAGAAGTTCGACTGTTGTTCTGATATAACGAGAGATAAGAGCATTTAATGCAGAATATAGCTTTCCTCAAGTATTTGAAAACTCGGAGGTATTAGCTAGAGCTTTGTTCCGACAACGAGGATTTGAGGTAATGCAACTTCTGCACATTAACTAACGATGTGTGTTTCGTCTATCAGAGACTTGAACAGGGAGTAGAACTCGGGCCATTTTTGCAATATGTCACCCGCGAACTTAGGGAGGTCCAATGAACTGTGTAGATTGAGATGTGAGATTTTACGCAGAGATGGTGGCCAGCCCCGTGTTGAGTCACACTGTGACGCTGAGTCAACTTGACAGCCTTTGACAGCCGCGAGACAACCTACTTTTGCTGACATAGTAGAACATCTCAAACTTTCTTGGACTTATCGATTTCGGTGGGTCCGGGGGGGTACCGTGTCTTTAACTTCGTGGTTGAATCGGACAAAATTGACATTTGGATGTATTGAAAAATCAACTCCAACGCAGAACCTTGTCGAACCCGAGGCCTACACGAATCGACTCAACGGTTTGATTTTAGAGAACGCGTCGCGAGTTTTCTCTGAACGCTAGCAAAAACAAAATCACGACGAGCTACCAAACGTTTTCTTGTTGTGCTTGTAACTCTTCCATAGTGAACGATAGTTACCAGTACAAACGGAGACAAACGACAAAAAACACGAAAACGAACCATTTCAAAACAGTGAGCAACGGTTTATAAATAACACCCGAGACAATAATATACCAAGGCAATGACTTGAACACATAGAGACAGAGCGGTTACCGTCTATTGCACGTCATTGCAAACAGTGTATGAGCCAAAACGACGCGTGTATAAAATCAACGCGGAAGAACAGAGCAAAACAACACAGGAAATCACTGATATACTATATGATAGCTTTAGAGCAGAGAAAAACACATACCAGAAGAAATCGAGAAACAATTATGTTAGCAGACAATCAGACTCGAATGCCTTGAGAACGAACCGAACGATATTCAGCGAGAGATATTCGTGACCCCAAGAGAACGTGAACAAGAGCACGATGATATACTAAAATACAACAGGCAACTTTAGCGAATAATACAAACAATGAGAGACCCAATGAAGAAAATCCGAAATGATAGAAGCTAAAAGTTTTCATCCGGCCCGGAGGACCAAAATTTTAGGCCGGAGATGCCATTACCGGAGATTTTAGGTGGACGGTAATTAGTTTTTAATAGAGATAAGAGTGCAAGGAAGAACACAGGAAATAAAATGCAGAAGAGAACTTACATGATGTGCAGAATACCTTCCTGCCTGGACTGGTTGCCCCTGGTGGCCGTACGTTCGTGTATTCGGAAGTTGGCGAACTTGATTTGCGTCGCGTGCGTCGCGACGTCAGTGTATTCAGAACGTCGAGGGGGGAGAAGGAAAGGGTAATAGAGCTGGCCAGTTGAAGAAGTAGAAAAGAGAGAAATAAGAAAGTAAAGTGGGGGGGGAGGCAGCCGTAGCAGTTTGGTGTCGTCAACAAAACGGCAGCTACACTATAAACACTCGTTGCAGAGATACGAGAGTAACACGGTAATGCCCTATGTTGGGCGAGAGACTAGATAAACACGAGTGCGACCTTTGCAACGACGAGAGCTCGTCGCGAACTTACCTAGGAGAAGAATGAATATGCGAGTATCAAACGGAAGATAACAGAATACTACTGTGATTGCCACAAACCAGATCACGTGACAAAACGGGCAAGCACTCTAGCTAAAACCAAATTGAAAGAGAAAAGTTAAATACAATGAAACTAGCACTAAACAAAGCGACGAAAATACAAAAAATATAATCGGCGCGAACAACATTGAAATTGACCGATTAGTTCATGCAAAGCACCAATCATAGACATACAGATTCATGGTTTCTCAGATGCATCAGAACGAGCGTATGGATCGTGTTTATATCTCAAGTCGGTCAATGTTCAAAATGAAGTTAGTATTCATCTACTGTGGCTCAAAATCAAGAGTTGCACCTGTAAAAAAAGTAACTCTGCCCCGTTTAGAACTTTGTGGCGCATTGTTACTAGCGCAACTGGTACAAAAAACACTACCAATCTTGAACCTTAAGATTGACAGCATACACTTTGGACGGATTCAACCATTGTTCTATCATGGTTATCCTCGTCTTCAAATCGATGGGAAACATTTTTTGCGAACAGAGTCTCCAAAATTCAAGAATACACTAATGTTAAGGATTGGAAACATGTAATTTCCAAACAATCCAGCAGATCTTATTTCAAGAGGAACTGATCCTAAACACTTAAACAACTTGATATATGGTGGCACGGACCTGACTGGCTACAGCAACCTACTCTATCGTGGCCCTTATTCGTCCCATCATTGAACAGTGACAATTCCATATCCGAAAAAACGTAGAATTGTCAACACCATGTTAGTAACTAATACTGTAACAATCGAGATGATTTCCAAATACTCGTCACTCTCGAAACTGATACACGTAGTTGCGTATTGTTTGCGATTCAACTTCAATTGTAAGAATTCGATGTCAAGAAAGCCCAGGTGTGCTATCTGCTGAGGAGCTGCAATCTGCTCTCAAAATTTGCATTAAATGTGTGCAAAAAGATGTTTACCTTCGTGAAATTCAAGAGCTTCAAGACAACGGTCAAGTTTCAAAGAAAAGCTTACTGTTAAATCTTCATCCATTTTTAGACGATGAAAAGTTCCTGCGAGTCGGTGGGAGACTAAATAATTCAGAACTTCCATACGATAACAAGCATCCACTTATTCTGCCACCAAATCATGATCTTACTAAATTGATAATCAATTCTGAGCATCTCAAGCTACTTCATGCTGGTCCGCAATTGTTAACTGCATCATTGCGCCAGCATTATTGGATCCCCAGAGCAAAACAAGTTATCAAAAATTGCATTCACAAATGTTTACCGTGTTTCAAACTGAAGGTATCAACATCAAAACAATTGATGGGTCAATTACCTAAAGCCCGTGTTCAACCATCTCGTCCATTTGTGAACACAGGAGTAGATTATGCTGGTCCTTTTTTAATAAAGACTGGATCAGTACGCAGCAAAACTACAATTAAATGCTATGTTGCAATATTTGTATGCTTTGCAGTAAAAGCCGTACATTTGGAACTTGTGAGTAATTTAACAACTGAAGCCTTTATAGAAGCGTTAAGAAGGTTTACAGCCAGAAGAGGCAAGAGTCTACACATTTACAGTGACAATGCTACGAACTTTGTGGGCTCAAACCGTAAGCTTCAAGAGTTGCGTAGGCTGTTCCTTACCGAATCGTTCTGCAATCAGATCAAGGAATATGCTGCTAAAGAACAATTTACGTGGCACTTCATTCCGCCCAGTGCACCACACTTTGGTGGTCTCTGGGAAGCTGCAGTGAAGTCCATGAAATTTCATTTGAAACGTGTGGTAGGGACGGCTACACTGACGTTTGAAGAATTAGCTACTCTACTTTCAAATTGAAGCATGTACGAATTCCCGTTCTCTTACCGTTTTGTCAAACGATCCTAATGATCCAACGTTTTTAAGTCCAGGTCATTTTCTCATAGGCGCTCCATTAATAAGCCTACCTGAGCCAGACTTGCTTAATACGTCGACAATCAACCAGTTATCACGTTGGCAAAGAGTCCAACATATGCACCAGCAGTTGTAGAAAATGTGGTCAAGGGACTAACTCAACGGACTCCAGCAACGACAGAAATGGTCAACTTCCCACAACAACCTACAACCAAGAATGGTGTGCCTTGTTCGAGATGATCGTCTGCCTCCTCTCCAATGGAAACTAGGGGTTTGAGAGCATCTGCCCAGGGATTGATGGGCTAGTTCGAGTTGTCAACATACGATTAGGTCGCAACGTGATGAAGAGACCAATTCGTCATTTAATTCCTCTCCCTACTCAATGTCTTATGTAATACTTCTTTGTATTTTGATCTCCAATCAACGGGGGGAGTATGTTTGAGTTTAGAAGGCATAATATTATTATGCATTGTGAGGGCTGTGGCCTCACATCATGTGTTTGTTATTAGATATGTTTTTTAGTAGTCACTAGCAACGAATGGAGTTGAAATGGATGTGAAATGAGTGTGCTATGTTTTTAAACTAAAGTAATTCAAATAATAAAGAAATATACAGTCCACATTTAAATAAGCCTACCAGTTTTAATCAACAACTAATACTAATAATACGAAAGTTTCAGCCGAATACTTACAAAATAAGTTCCTTGGGCAAGTGAGTTAAATAAAACACTGATTAAACAACACATTCATCCATTATCTAATTTCTGGGCCCGGGGTGGAATAGGTCCAGAGCATTCCTCCTTGGCTCATTGTAAAATGCGATTAAGAGAGACAGTAGTTATGGGTATGACCCCTCAAATGACATCTTCATGTGACTCTGAAGACCACATGGGAACTCTTATGCAAACATTTTTCACTATTACTGTGGTGTTTTCCATTGAATAAAAACACGAGGTTTAATAATATAAACGATTTATTGCACATAGAAATATTACAGACGTGTAGATGTCATCCTGACAAGTAGGTACGCAGAAGTGGGTCGTCAAAAGTCTGTTGGTGCATCAGCTGTTACTAGTCATGACCACGCAGTACATACAATACCTGGTACACAAAGAATAACAACACCTAGGCGGCCATGGCCTAGTCTTGATACATGAGTATCTAACAGGCTGTGAACACTTCACACCTCCCACTTAAATTATCAACGTAACATAAAATGTATACACACATTATTAACATTTGATAAGACATAGGTAACAGAAACCTACATAATGTTTAAACAGAAAATTGTGCTCACTTCCACAACTTACAGAGTAATTACAAATCAAAAATAATTTTCTATTTCCGGATTCTAGTTGAATAACGTTTATTAGGAATATTTACATTTGGAGAAATTATTTTGGTAGGTGATTTTAAAGATGTAGGTCTAGGAGATAATACCTGTGGATGGTTTAAAGGGAGGTGTGACATAGGTGAAGGTGTGGCAC
>JAMZAV010002804.1:0-61919 GCA_024449915.1 Sweltsa coloradensis | reverse complement strand
ATTGGGCCAAGCCCGGTGGGGCTACAACTTTCATATTTACATGACATTAAGGTTATGGTGATGTAGTACATTTTGAAAGAAAAAGTTGAAAAAGTTAGCCAGAAATTACAGAAATAAAGCTTTTAATATAAGTTTTTTTATTTTTTGTGCGATATTTTCGTGCCATTTGGGCCAATTCTGACCAAACGGGTGGGGCTACAACGTTCATATTATACATGGACATTAAGGTTATAGTGATGTAGTACCTTTTGAAAGAAAAAGTTGAAAAAGTTAGCCAGAATCCATAGAAATAAAGCTTTTAATATAAGTTTTTTACGATAAAGAATACCAATTGACAAGAAACAATAGAAACTTGACAACAATCCCCTACAATGCGTAGGCAACAAAACAAAGCACTTGCAAAAGGAGAGATATCCCACGCAAACTAAAAACTTAATAAACCTCATCCATCAACGCGGCGGGATTTAGCGTTTTCCTAGTATAAAAAAATGACACTTTAATAATATTGTTGGATGAGCGAAGCGAAGATTCCATTTTTGGATGAGCGAAGCGAAGACTTTAATTTCACCGACCCACCAAAAAATTTAGCTCCAATGTTTTTTTGTTTGTTTGTTTGTTTGTTAGTTTGTTTTTTTGTTTTTTTTTTCGTTTTTCTGTCTGTTTGTTCGCACGATTCCGGGAAAACGGCATATGCGATCTTGATGAAAATTGGAGGGGACCTTCGAAATCTCTGAACTTAGACCTGCCACGTTTTTGGGTACAATCAAAGAAATATTTCTCATGAATATCGTACTTTTACGATTTTTTTTCGATTTTTAGTGCGATATTTTCGTGACATTTTGCTGATTCTGACCAAACAGGTGGGGCTTCAACGTTTATATTTCACATGGACATTAAGGTTATGGTGGTGTATTGCTTTCTGAAAGAAAAGTTGAAAAAGTTTGCCAAAATCTATAGAAATAAAGCTTTTAATACAAGTTTTTTTATTTTTTGTACGATATTTTCGTGCCATTTGGGCCAATTCTGACCAAACGGGTGGGGCTACAACGTTCATATTTCACATGGACATTAAGGTTATGGTGATGTAGTACCTTTTGAAAGAAAAAGTTAAAAAACTTAGCCAGAATCTATAGAAATAAAGCTTTTAATATAAGTTTTACGGTAAATAATACCAATTGACAGGTAATTGGATGAGCGTAGCGAGCGAAGCGATCGAAGCGAGCGAAGCGAAGATTCCATTTCACTACACTGGAGAAAAAAATCCGGAATGTTTTTTTTTTTCCTTCTTTCTTTTTTTTTTTCTTTCTTTCTTTCTTTCTGTATTTTTGTGTGTTTGTTAACACGATTTCGGCTAAACCGATACTCTGATTGCAATTAAATTTTATGGAGACCTTCGAAATCTCTTAACTTAGAACTGCCACGTTTTTGAGCGCAATCGGGAAATTTTTTCACATAAAAAACGCAATTTTACGATTTTTTTTTATTTTTAAAAAATTTCTTCGACTTATAACACCTACATGCTTTATCCGATTGTAATGATTTTTTCACAGAACCTTAATTGGATGAGCGTAGCGAGCGTAGCGAGCGAAGCGAAGATTCCATTTCACTACACTGGAGAAAAAAATCCGGAATGTTTTTTTTTCTTTTTTTTTTTTTTTTTTTTTTTTTTTTTTTTTTTTTTTTTTTTTTTTGTCTGTTTTTGTTAGCACGATTCCGGCTAAACCGATACTCCGATTGCGATGAAATTTTATGGAGGTCTTCGAAATCTCTGAACTTAGAACTGCCACGTTTTTGAGCACAATCGAAAAAAAAATTTCTCATGAAAATCGCAATTTTACGATTTTTTTCGATTTTTTAACAATTTCTTCGACTTACAACACCTACATGCTTTGTCCGATTGTAATGATTTTTTCACAGAACCTTTATTTTATGAATTGATATATTCGTGTAAAATTTGAGCGTTATCAAAAAAATATTTTTTACGAAAATCGCAATTTTACGACTTTTTTCAATTTTTAAAATTTCTCCAGCTTATAACACCTACATGCTTTATCCGATTGTTATGATTTTTTTACAGAACCTTAATATTATGAATTAATATATTCGTGTTAAATTTGTGCGCAATCGAATATTTATTTCTTATGAAAATTGCAATTTTACGATTTTTTTCTTTGTTAAAAATTACGATTAATTAAAAAAATTAAGTTATTTTTTTATTTAATTTAATTTAATTTTAAAAAAAAACTTCGACTAAGTAATGATTTTTTCACAGAACAACAGAAAATCCGCGTAACACATGGCAGCTCAATGCACCAATTACGCTCATCCAACAACGCGGCGGGACTTAAGCGTTTTCCTAGTTTTATGAATTAAATATTCGTGTGAAATTTGAGAGTAATCGAAAAATTATTTCTCATGAAAATCAAAATTATATATTTTTTTCTTTTTAAAAACAATTCTTTGACTTATAACTCCTACATGCTTTATCCTATTGTAATGATTTTTTTACAGAACCTTAATTTCATGAATTAATATATTCGTGTTAAATTTGAGCGCAATCGAATAATTATTTCTTATGCAAATTGCAATTTTACGATTTTTTTTTTTTTTTTAAATTACGATTAATTAAAACAATTAAGTTAATTTTTTATTTTATTTAATTTAATTATAAAAATTAAGTTAATTTTTTATATAATTTAATTTAATTAAAAAAAATCTTCGACTTCGATTTTTCACAGAACAACAGAAAATCCGCGTAACACTTGGCATCTCAATGCACCATATACGCTCATCCAACAACGCGGCGGGACTTAAGCGTTTTTCTAGTAATAGAAACATGACAACAATCACCTACAATGCGTAGGCAGCAAAACAAAGCATTTGCAAAAGTAAAGATATCCCACGCAAACTAGAAACTTTAAAAAGCTCATCCATCAACGCGGAGGGACTTAAGCGTTTTCCTAGTAATACACTGGAAAAAAAATTCCGGAATGTTTTTTTTTTTAATTTTTTTTTGAACATTTGTCTGTTTGTTAACACGATTCCGGCTAAACCGATACTTCAATTGCAATGAAATTTTCTGGGGGCCTTTGAATCTCTGAACTTAGAACTGCCACGTTTTTGAGCGCAATGCAAAAATTTTTTCTCATTAAAATCGCAATTTTACGATTTTGTTTCAATTTTTAAAAACATTTCTTGACTTATAACACCTACATGCTTCATCCGATTGTAATGATTTTTTCACATAACCTTGATTTTATGAATTAATGTATTCGTGTGAAATTTGAGCGCAATCGAAAAATTATTTCCAATGTAAATCGCAATTTTACGATTTTTTGTAAATTTTTAAAACATTCTTAGACTTATAACACCTACATGCTTTATTCCATTGTAATGATTTTTTTACAGAATCTCTTAATTTTATAAATTAATATATTGGTGTGAAATTTGAGCGCGATCGAAAAAAAATTACTCATGAAAATCGCAATTTTACGCTTTTTTCGTTAAAGAAAAACATTCTTTGACTTATAACACCTACATGCTTTATTCGATTGTTATGATATTTTCATAGAACCTTAATTTTATAAATTCATATATTTGTGTGAAATTTGAGAGCAATTGAAAAATTATTTCTCATGAAAATCGCTTTTTTACGCTTTTTTTTGTTTAAATAAACATACGCTCATTCAACAACGCGCCTAAAATAGCGTTTGCGAAGCTTCCTAGTGGTAATAATATTGGTTGAACGTTTTATACTAGGAAAACACTTAAGTCCCGCCGCGTTGTTGGATGAGCGTAATTGGTGCATTGAGCTGCCATGTGTTATGCGGATTTTCTGTTGATCTGTGAAAAAATCAGAACTTTGTTGATTTTTTTTTTAAATTAAATCAAATTAAATAAAAAATTACCTTAATTTTTTTAATTAATCGTAATTTTAAAACAGGAAAAAATCGTTATATTGAAATTTTCATAAGAAATAATTATTCGATTGCGCAAAAATTTTACACGAATATATTAATTCATAAAATTAAGATTCTGTAAAAAAATAATTATAATCGGCTAAAGCATGTAGGTGTTATAGGCCGAAGAAACTAAAAAATTCGTAAAATTGCGATTTTCATGAGAAAAAATATTTCGATTACTCTCAAATTTTACAAGAATATATCAATTCATAAAATTAAGGTTCTGTGAAAAAATCATTACAATCGAATAAAGCATGTAGGTGTTATAAGTCGAAGAAATTTAAAAAAAAAACGAAAAAAAATCGTAAAATTGCGATTCTCATGAGAAATAATTTTTCGATTGCGCTCAAAATCGTGGCAGTTCTTAGTTCAGAGATTTCGAAGGCCTCTATAAAATTTCATCGCAATCGGAATATCGGTTTAGCCGGAATCGTGTTAACAGACAGACAAAAATACAAATAGAAAGAAAAAAAATAAAAATAAAAAAATAAAAAATAAAACATCCAGGATTTTTGGATGAGCGTAGCGAGCGTAGCGAGCGAAGCGAAGATTCCATTTCACTACACTGGAGAAAAAAATCCGGAATGTTTTTTTTTTCTTTTTTTCTTTTTTTTGTATTTTTGTGTGTTTGTTAACACGATTCCGGCTAAACCGATACTCCGATTGCGATGAAATTTTTTGGAGGCTTTTGAAATCTCTAAACTTAGAACTGCCACGTTTTTGAGCGCAATCGGGAAAATTTTTCTCATAAAAAACGCAATTTTACGATTTTTTTCGATTTTTAAAAAATTTCTTCGACTCCTACATGCTTTATCTGATTGTAATGATTTTTTCACAGAACCTTAATTTTATGAATTAAGATATTCTTGTGAAATTTGAGGGTAATCGAAAAATTATTTCTCATGAAAATCGTAATTTTACTGGTTTTTTCTTTTTTTAAACAATTCTTTGACTTATAACACCTACATGCTTTATCCGATTGTTATGATTTTTTACAGAACCTTAATTTCATGAACTTATTTATATATTCGTTAATTTATAAAAATTTAATAATTTAATTAAAAAAATTAAGTTAATTTTTTTTTAAATTTAATTGGATGAGCGTAGCGAGCGTAGCGAGCGAAGCGAAGATTCCATTTCACTACACTGGAGAAAAAAATCCGGAATGTTTTTTTTTTTTCTTTCTTTCTTTTTTTTTTGTATTTTTGTCTGTCTGTTAACACGATTCCGGCTAAACCGATACTCCGATTGCGATGAAATTTTATGGATGCCTTCGAAATCTCTGAACTAAGAACTGCCACCTTTTTGAGCGCAATCGAAAAATTATTTCTCATGAAAATCGCAATTTTACGATTTTTTTCGATTTTTAAAAAATTTCTTCGACTTATAACTCCTACATGCTTTATCCGATTGTAATGATTTTTTCACAGAACCTTAATTTTATGAATTGATATATTCGTGTGAAATTTGAGCGTAATCAAATAATTATTTCTCATGAAAATCGCAATTTTACGATTGTTTTTATTTCTTCGGCTTATAACACCTACATGCTTTATCGGATTTTTATTTTTTATCCTAGCTAGATTTGTGGCTCGCCGAGGAAGGCCCACTACGGTCTATAGCGAAACGCGACCAATTTTGTTGGGTGTGCTAATGCTCTTCAAGAGTTGGACTGGGATAAGGTGAAGAATGAATTCGCAGTGGACAAGATTCACTAGAAATTCAACCCTCCATCAGCAGCATGGTGGGGAGGATGGTGGGAGCGTCTCATTCGCTCAGTAAAAGGAATACTCAGGCGCGTGCTAGGAAAGTCTTCTTTGAACTACGAAGAGCTTTCTACAGTATTGTGTGATGCTGAGGCAGTCATCAATGGGAGACCTCTCACCTACATTACAGACAACATAGACGATTTGATACCTTTAACTCCGGCGATGTTTCTGAATGATATTCGCGAACAGAACGTGCCAGATTTAGATATGTTGGAATCTGAAGGTTTCCAACGCCGTTTCCGTTATAGACAAGTTGTCCGTGACCATCTACGAAGCCGATTTAGGAAAGAGTATTTGGGACAACTGGTACAACGCGGGAAGGCAAGTGAACGACACAGGAAACTATCAGTCGGCGAGATTGTGCTTGTGGGAGCCGACAATAAAAAGAGACTGGACTGGCCAATGGCAAAAGTGTTGGATCTTCTACCCGGCAATGACGGATACGTCAGAATGGCTCGGGTGAAGACGCAGCATGGAATCTTGGTGCGTCCTATACAACGGTTATATCCCCTAGAAGTGTCAAATCTTCCCGACCTACAACGCAGTGAAGATAATGCAATTCGCACACGAGCCGCAAGAGTGATGTCAACATACCCACAGAAGACTGTCATGGTCAAAATATTATTGTTTCATTTGCTGTCATTATTATGTCAAAATGAAAGGTGGGAGTATGTTGGAAATGAAGACTTAAAAGATGACATGGCAGTGGCCATTCATTATATTTCAAAGGCATTTGTGCGCTTGTTTTTGATTGTGTATTCTCAAAAGGCCCTAGTTACGAGCAACTTGATCAAACTAAATTGTAAAGCTTTTTCCTTTGAATAAAGTAAATTTAGTATCAATATTCATCTTAAAACTTGTCACAGTTCATTTTAGTTATAGAGCTTTAACGGGTAGTTATTGTTTCGTAACATTTTGTGTTATGTGGTGTTATGTGGCGTTATGTGGCGTTATGTGGTGTTATGTGGCGTTATGTGGCGTTATGTGGCGTTATGTTGGCGTTATGTGGCGTTATGTGGCGTTATGTTGGTGTTATGTTGGTGTTATGTGGCGTTATGTGGCGTTATGTGGCGTTATGTTGCCGTTTTGTTGGCGTTATGTGGCGTTATGTGGCGTTATGTGGCGTTATGTTGGTGTTATGTTGGCGTTATGTGGCGTTATGTTGGTGTTATGTGGCGTTATGTGGCGTTATGTTGGTGTTATGTGGCGTTATGTGGCGTTATGTTGGTGTTATGTGGCGTTATGTGGTGTTATGTTGGTGTTATGTGGCGTTATGTGGCGTTATGTTTGTGTAATGTGGCGTTATGTGGCGTTATGTGGTGTTATGTGGCGTTATGTGGTGTTATGTGGCGTTATGTGGCGTTATGTTGGTGTTATGTTGGTGTTATGTGGCGTTATGTGGCGTTATGTGGCGTTATGTTGGCGTTATGTGGCGTTATGTTGGTGTTATGTGGCGTTATGTGGCGTATGTGGCGTTTTGTTGGTGTTATGTGGCGTTATGTGGCGTTATGTTTGGCGTTATGTGGCGTTATGTGGCGTTATGTGGCGTTATGTTGATGTTATGTGGCGTAATGTGGCGTTATGTTGGAGTTATGTGGCGTTATGAAGCGTTATGGTGGCGTTATGTTGGCGTTATGTGGCGTTATGTGGCGTTATGTTGGGTTATGTTGGTGTTATGTGGCGTTATGTTGGTGTTATGTGGCGTTATGTGGCGTTATGTGGCGTAATGTGGCGTTATGTTGTTGTTATGTGGCGTTATGTGGCGTTATGTTGGTGTTATTTGGCGTTATGTGGCGTTATGTTGGTGTTATGTTGGTGATATGTGGCGTTATGTTGGTGTGATGTGGTGTTATGTTGATGTTATGTGGCGTTATGTGGCGTTATGTTGGTGTTATGTTGGTGTAATGTGGCGTTATGTTGGTGTATGTGGCGTTATGTGGCGTTATGTGGCGTTATGTTGGTGTAATATGGGTTATGTGGGTTATGTGGGTTATGTGGCGTTATGTGGCGTTATGTTGGCGTTATGTGGCGTTATGTTGGTGTTATGTGGCGTTATGTGGCGTTATGTTGGCGTTATGTTGGCGTTATGTGGTGTTATGTGGCGTTATATTGCGTTATGTGGCGTTATGTTGCGGTTTGTTGGTGTTATGTGGCGGTTGTGGTGTTATGTGGTGTTATGTGGCGTTATGTGGCGTTTGTGGCGTTATGTTGGGTTTGTGGCGTTATGTGGCGTTATGTTGGTGTTATGTTGGTGTAATGTGGCGTTATGTTGGTGTGATGTGGCGTTTATTGGCGTTATGTTGGTGTAATGTGGCGTTATGTGCGTTATGTTGGCGTTATGTGGTGTTATGTGGCGTTATGTTGGTGTTAAATTGGTGTTATGTTGGTGTTATGTTGGTGTTATGTGGCGTTATGTTGGTGTTATGTTGGTGTTGGAAATGAAGACTTAAAAGATGAGATGGCAGTGGCCATTCATTATATTTCAAAGGCATTTGTGCGCTTGTTTTTGATTGTGTATTCTCAAAAGGCCCTAGTTACGAGCAACTTGATCAAACTAAATTGTAAAGCTTTTTCCTTTGAATAAAGTAAATTTAGTATCAATATTCACCTTAAAACTTGTCTCAGTTCATTTTATTTTATTGAGCTTTAACGGGTAGTTATTGTTTTCGTAACATTTTTGGTGACCCCGACGTGATTTGTGATAGTGGTTTGATATTATGGATCGACTCAAGAAGATGCGTACGCCTGTGCGGGCTTCGTTTACCAGGACACTACATGAGGTCAAGCAGGAGCTTGCTGAAGCTTCCCCAGATGAAGACACCTTGTCTCTGAAGTTAGCAAAACTGTAGAAGGTTATGACCGATCTGAGGCAGCTGGACTCTAAATATTTAGAAAGTCTTCTGGATGATGACTGTAGTGACGAGGATTATTCCATGGAAAGCGAAGCCATTGATGGCTATGAAGATCGTCTGGCAGAGGTAAGGAGTAACGTTGGTAGAGCTCTTGCTCAATCACAAACCAGCACTTATGATAATAGAGATGTCCGTGTACCAACGTGTGGGGTTGACAGCCGGTCCAATCGGACATTTACTGTACCTAAGATAGAACTTGAGAAGTTTGATGGTGAACTGACAGGGTGGTTGACATTTTGGTCACAGTTTAAGAAAGTGCACGAGGACACGGAGATTCATGATTGTGACAAATTTCAGTATTTGGTCCAGTCAATGATAAGTGGAACTCGTGCTAGCGAGCTTGTCGATAGCTACCCTCAGGCGAAAACTATGCGAGGGTAATAGTTGCACTAAAAGAAAGATTCGGTAAGGAGGATCTCTTAATTGAAGTTTATGTTAGAGAGCTGCTGAAGTTAGTAATCAGCAACGTCTCTAACAAAGAGAAACCAACGCTTTCCAGCATCTTTGATAAAATAGAAGGTCAGTTAAGGGCATTAGATACACTGGGTCTGACTACCGATAAATGTGCTGCAGTACTATTTCCTCTTGTAGAGTCAAGTCTACCTGATGAAACTCTTAGGGCTTGGCTGAGAAGCTCGTTATCGTCTCGAGGAGCGATACACGGTGGGACAGGTGAAAGTCGCCTATCGTGTCTAATGGAATTCCTCAACAGAGAAGTTGAAAGCGAAGTGAGGATAGATCTAGCCAAATCTGAGTTTGTAACGGTACATGGAGCTAGAGACATGAAGAAAAGGAACAAGGCTAAACATGAAGTTTATGATCTTGTTGTGCCTACAGCTGCAGGGCTATTTTAATGGCGATAGTGTGAAGTGTGTATTTTGCGAGAAACATCACGAAAGTCGTGATTGTGTTCGGGCACAAGACATGTCCATCGCCGATAAGAAACACAAACTCACACAAAATAAATGTTGTTTTACTTGTCTCCGCTCAAATCGTGTATCCAAGAAATGCAAAGCTGTTATTAGATGTTCTCTGTGTGCTAAGAAACATTTGGTTTTGATGTGTCCTGAATTGCCTTCTCATAAAAATATGAGAACTCTCATACCTACTTCTACTAGTATGGAGTTCAATGTCAAACCAGATCTGTACAAGTGACATTGTTCTTATGACTCTGTTGGTTGATGTTGTTACTAACGGAGAGTCAAGGACAGTTAGAGCTCTTATTGATACTGGATCTCAACGCTCGTATGTACTGAAGTCAACAGCAGATCAGCTTGGATTTGTATCTCATGGTAAGGAGACAATCACACATTCATTGTTTGGTGGTACCAACACCGAGCCCAAGTCTCATGATAAGTTTCAACTCCAACTCTCGAAGCCTGGGAGGTTATCTAGTAGGCCTATTTCCATTGATGTCCTAAGTCAAAGTAAGATTTGCGGGAAAATACCACGAGTTGCTAAAGGAGAATGGATGAATCAATTGAGAACTAATCATATTTGGGTAAGTGATATAGGAAAGGGTAGGCCTGCTGACATTGAATTGTTAATTGGGAGCTGATGTATACGGACAGATACTCACTGGACGTATATACAAGTTGGACAATGGTATGACAGCAGTAGAAACGGAAATAGGTTGGACGCTGATGGGACGTATTAGAACCCAGGCTGAAGATACAAACGTATCAATGTTAGTGACATCTATGAAAGTCAGTGATGCATCTGTTGCAGAGTTATGGGAGCTAGAATCCATTGGTATTAGCGATCCTATAGAGAGGGTTACCAAGGAAGAAGCCGCGGCTGCAACGAAAAAACAGTGTCGCGCACAGAAGAGGGGAGGTATCTGGTGGCTCTACCCTGGATTGACGGTCACCCCCCTCTACCTACAAAGGGAAGTTGCCGTGAAAAGGCTTGTTGTTGCCTCAAATAAATTAAAGAAAGAAGGGAAACTGGAACTTTACGGGAGAATTTTTAAAGACTGGCTTCAAGAAGGTAAAATCGAGGAAGTACCTGATGCGGAGATAGAAACACCAAGTCACTATTTGCCTCATCGTCCAGTTTTCAAGCCAGATAGTCTCACAACGCCAGTTCGCCCTGTATTTGATGCATCAAGGAAATGCAACAAGTCACCCTCCCTAAATGATTGTCTGGAGAAGGGATCGAACCTCATAGAGTTGATACCTTCAATGATAACAAGATTCCGAGAGAAGAAAATTGGAGTCACTTCAGACATTCGTAAGGCATTTCTCATGATTGAAATACACAAGAAGGACAGAGATTTTCTGCGGTTTTTATGGTGGGAGAGTGATTATGAAGCGCCATTTAAGGTGTTCAGACACAAAAGAGTAGTTTTTGGACTCAACTGTAGTCCATTCTTACTTGGTAGTGTCATAGATTATCACTTGAACAACCAAGTACCTGAAGATAAAAGTCTCATTGCCAAGAAACTTCAAGATTCGCTCTATGTTGACAATACAGCATCTCAATTGATCATTTGCTTATTAAATATGATGGCAAGCGACTTTATTACTATATTTAAAAAATTATTTAATTATTGAATTAATCAATAATACTCCCTATTATCGATTTAATTTCCCTTATTTCCCTATAGGGAAATTTATTATAGTTATACGGGCATCAAAATAATTAGCTAGAGGGCATTTCGTTACACTACACTGGAGAAAAAAAAAACGGAATGTTTTTTTTTTCTTTTTTCTGTATTTTTGTGTGTTTGTGTTTGTTAACACGATTCTGGCTAAACCGATACTCCAATTGCGATGAAATTTTCTGGAGACTCTCGAAATCTCTGAACTTAGAACTGCCACGTTTTTAAGCGCAATCGAAAAATAATTTTCCATGATAATAGCAATGTTACGATTTTTTTCAATTTTTAAAAACTTTCTACGACTTATAACTCCTACATGCTTTATCTGATTGTAATGATTTTTTCACAGAATTTTAATTTTATGAATTAATATATTTTTGTAAAATTTGAACGCAATCGAAGAATTATTTCTTATGAAAATCACAATTTTACGATTTTGTTTATTTAACTAACATTTCTTTGGCTTATAACACCTACATGCTTTATCCGATTGTAATTATTTTTTCACAGAACCTTAATTTTATTCAATTTATATAATCGTGTGAAATTTGAGCGCAATCAAAACATTATTTCTTATAAAAATCGCAATTTTACGATTTTTTTTTATTTTTTTAATTTCTTCAAGTTATTACACCAACATGCTTTATCCGATTGTAATGATTTTTAGCCAGAACCTTAAGTTTATGAAAAATATATATTCGTGTGAAATTTGAGCATAATCGAACAATTATTTCTCATGAAAATCGCAATTTTACGCTTTTTTCGTTTAAAAAAATTACGCTCGCGTCCTACAACGCGCTTGAAACAGCATTTGCGAAGCTTCATAGTTAAAAAAAATCTTAAACTTATAACACCTACATGCTTTATCCGATTGTAATGATTTTTTTACAGAACCTTTATTTAATGAATCAATATATTCGTGTGAAATTTAAGCGTAATCGAAAAATTATTTCTCATCAAAATCGCATTTTACGACTTTTTTCGATCTTTTAAATTTCTTCGACATATAACATCTACATGCTTTGTCCGATTGTAATGATATTCTTACAGAACCTTTTTTTATGAATTGATATATTCGTGTGAAATTTGAGCGGAATAGAAAAATTATTTCTCATGTTAATCGCAATTTTGCAATTTTTTCGATTTTTGGATGAGCGTAGCGAGCGAAGCGAAGATTCCATTTCACTACACTGGAGAAAAAAATCCGGAATGTTCTTTTCTTTTTGTATTTTTGTCTGTCTGTTAGCACGATTCCGGCTAAACCGATACTCCAGCACGATTCCGGCTAAACCGATACCTTCGAAATCTCTGAACTTAGAAATGCCACGTTTTTGAGCGCTATCGAAAAAATAATTAATTAATAATTGCAATTTTACGATTTTTTTCGATTTTTAAACCTTTCTTCGACTTATAACACCTACATGCTTTATCCGATTGTCGAGTCCGACAATCCATGACAACCATATTCCTTTTTAATAATTATGCATCACAAAACATTGACTACTACAACCAAATGCAAAGTCGTCACCTCAGAACTTATTTGTGCCATATCCGCTTTTACCAAAGTGGAGAAAATGAGGTTTGAATGTTTGATTCACCGCCAAACCGTGATTTAAGGTTGAAATTGAGAAATTTCTGTTGCAATATTCTTACAATAATAAAATATTATTCATTTAAAATATTTAACATTATTTTTAACCGCAGAGTATACGTAATATAAACACGTCCTGTTGGATATGGCACAAAGATTTTCAACTTATGGATAACTTAATTAAAATGTGTGTGCCATATCCACTGATTTTCATTTTAAGTAGAGAAAAGTTTGTGGAGTAGAGAATAACACCAACCAGTAATGTTCAAAACTATTATGATTGAATTATTGTGGGGTTTAAATAAATAATTATTTCAAATAAGGCTCAAATAGACAAAATGAAATATTTTGTTGTTTATGCTTGAATTTAAGCAATTTTTGCTGCAATTATCTTCAAATGGTTAGATGAATGGTATTTCATAGTTTTTACTTGTAGGGCATGCGTAAATTAGCACTTCCTATTGATATAGAACAAAAATTTAATCAACAAAGATAATTGGTTCAGTACTTATTTGTGCCATATCCACTTGTTAGTATATGAAAATTGGATATGGCACAAATAAGCACTAAGATATGGTATCATCTGATGGATATGGTACAAACTGACATTGCTAAAACACTGCTTAAGCTTAAATATTTGACCATATTATTATTTTTTATTAGCAACAATGAGCACTAACAATAACTCTAAAACAGCTAACTCCAAAAAAGCGAAAAGTGGATATGGCACAAATAAGTTCTAAAGGTGAGAAATGCTGCACAACTTTTTTTCATTAAAGTATGACTTCGATCACTCATGCTCTCATGGGCTCATTAAACGAGTGAGCGCACGAACGGAGTGATCTCCATTCAACTTAAACGGCTCTCATTCTGTTAGTCTGCGTGCGTGTGTGTACGTTGAAAATCAGCCGAATCGCTGAACAGATTGCGCTGAAATTTTAAACAGACATCCGGTACGAGTTTACTGAGAACTGCTAACAAAATCAGCTAGAACCATTGCGATTTAAACCTACAAGAAATAATTGGATGAGCGTAGCGAGCGAAGCGAAGATTCCATTTCACTACACTGGAGAAAAAAATCCGGAATGTTTTTTTTTCCTTTCTTTCTTTCTGTATTTTTGTGTGTCTGTTAACACGATTCCGGCTAAACCGATACTCCGATTGCGATGAAATTTCATGGAGGCCTTCGAAATCTCTGAACTTAGAACTGCCACGTTTTTGAGCGCAATCGGGAAATTTTTTCTCATAAAAAACGCAATTTTACGATTTTTTTTCGATTTTTAAAAACTTTCTTCGACTTATAACACCTACATGCTTTAACCGATTGTAATGATTTTTTCACAGAACCTTAATTTCATGAATTAAGATATTCGTGCGAAATTTGAGCGTAATCGAAAAATTATTTCTCATGAAAATCGAAATTTTACGTTTTTTTTCTTTTTTAAAACAATTCTTTGACTTATAACACCTATATTATGCTTTATCCTATTGTAATAATTTTTTCACAGAACCTTAATTTTATAAATTCATATATTTGTGTAAAATTTAAGTTAATTTTTCATTTAATTTAATTTAATTTTTTTTTAAATCTTTAACTTAGTAATGATTTTTTCACAGAACAACAGAAAAACCGCATAACACATGGCAGCTCAATGCACCAATTACGCTCATCCAACAACGCGGCGGGACTTAAGCGTTTTCCTAGTAAATTGAAAAATAGGCTTCCAATGTTTAGAAACTATTTTAACGACAATGGTTTAGATTTTGAAAATATATTTTGTGTTTGTTATTTGCCTGGCCGTGAAATGCCGTGTACAGGGTTAATCAAATGTTACACGTGAAGGTACCCCCAAATTCCTCTCGGAGATTGAGTAAACCTTGCAATATTTACCCGTATTTCGTACTGGCTATATGTTTACCATAGTAGGCCCTATTGCCACAGATGATGGACTACACTGCGTTATATGCATTTCAAAACATGTTTAATAATATTTTGGATGAGCGAAGCGAAGATTCCACTTCACTACACTGGAGAAAAAAATCCGGAATGTTTTTTTCCCCCCTCTTTTTCTTTTTTTTGTATTTTTGTCTGTCTGTTAACACGATTCCGGCTAAACCAATACTCCGATTGCGATGAAATTTTATGGGGGCCATCGAAATCTCTGAACTTAGAACTGCCACGTTTTTGAGCGCAATAGGAAAAAAAAATCTCATGAAAATCGCAATTTTACGATTTTTTTCGATTTAAAAAAAATTCCTTCGACTTAAAACACCTACATGCTTTGTCCGATTGTAATGATTTTTTCACAGAACCTTAATTTTATGAATTGATATATTCGTGTGAAATTTGAGCGTAATCTAAAAAATATTTCTCATGAAAATCGCAATTTTACGATTTGTTTTCGATTTAAAAAAAATCGGCTTATAACACCTACATGCTTTATCCGATTGTGATGATTTTTTCAAAAAACCTTAATTTTATGAATTTATATATTCGTGTGAAATTTGAGCGTAACCGAAAAATTATTTCTCGTGGTAATCGCAATTTTACGATTTTTTTCGATTTTTTAAATTTCTTCGACTTATAACACCTACCGGTACATGCTTAAAATTTAAATTTAAGTTAATTTTTAATTTAATTTAATTTAATTTTAAAAAAATAACAGAAAATCCGCATAACACATGGCAGCTGAATGCACCAATTACGCTCATCCAACAACGCGGCGGGACTAAAGCGTTTTCCTAGTAAAATACAATCCAGAAATTACAAAATCTTTCCCGACCAGGCGATTGAACCCACGTCTCCTATATTTCGGCTATAAGGGCGCTGTAGCCAACTAGACTAGGGAAACGCCAAAGTCGTTGTTAGACGAGTGAGCGAGTCATGTGTTGAGTACCCGGGTACATTTGCATTTAAGTTTGATAGGTATAAATAATAGGGTTTTTAAGTTTAGTTGGTATAAGGTCGCGTCAACTGTAAGGCCATAATCAGGGGCGGATAGGCCCGTCTGTCGACTGGGCAAATGCCAGAAGGGCCGGTAGGGCTGAGAAGGTTTTACTTTTGGGCCGCCTACGTTGAAATCAATCATCATTCAGGCAATGTGTTGTTCTTAGAAATATAAAAATTAATGTGGTCCGTGGAAGACGGATCTCTTTAGGCCGAGTGAGCTTGTCAGTCATTTGAGCATACAAATACGAGGCTGGTGTAAGCAAGGGGGGGGCCGTTTTGGGGCAAAGATTACTGGAGGCCTACTCCTAGGTATCGAAGAGCATGGAAAAAAGCTTGGTAACAAAATAGCTTTGCGACAAATACTACAAAAATATATGTTTATTGTAGCGGGGGGTAAACAGGGATTTTTTGTTGGAAATCGCAAGGGCCATTTTTTCCAAAAAAAACTAGGGATTATTGGGGGTGAGGGGGGGTGCAAACGGGGCCCGTTTTATTAAAATCGCCAGGGCCGTTTTTTCCCCAAACCCCCCCTGGCCATAATGCGCAATTCTAGCCTATGATAGGCTGGGAGGCCTAAGGAGGGGAAAAAAAGGGAATTTACGGGGTCTCAACACAGGGTCCCCTCACTCTCTAACAACGATTTTGGGTTTCCCTAAATAAAAATTTCTGTAACGCCCGTGCCCGTGACACAGATTTTCAATCCCCACCCCCCCAACATGGGGGTATATATATTATTGCCCCCCAACCCTTGTCCAAAATTGTCAAGTCCGCCGCTCACACCCCTTTTAAAATTTAGGACGTCTTAATTTTATTGACGGCCCTTTTTGGTATTTTTAGTGCAAAAATTTAATTTTTTGGGAGAAAGGGCACTAGAGGAGAATATCGTTTGCCCCCAAAGGAATTAAATTTTATATTTTATCACCACCATGCCCAAATTTCATGCTGGTAAGTTTGATTTAAAAAAAATCACTATGGTGGGGGGGTAGAAAAAACTGTGAAATTTGGTTAATTTGGGGCCGCAAATTGGGTAATTTTAAGATTTTAAGTTAAAATTAATACGACCTAGTACCAATTCCCAATTTTTAAAGGGGTGGTAAGGGCACTAGGGGTGAAATATCGTTTTGCCCCCAAATGAATATAATTTTAATTTTTATTTATTCCCAAAGAAAAATAAGGCTGAAATTTTTTAACTAAAACTTTTTAAAAATTTTACGGCCAGGGGTTTGCCCAAGGGTTTTTAAAAAAAAAATTTTTGTTCCTTAAAAAATTAAAATTTTCTTTCAAAAGGGAACCCCCCCTTTAAGGAAAATTTTTTTCCCCCCCCAAAATGAGTTAAAAATTTTGTTGGAGCCAAGTTACCATTAAAAACACGAACAAACAAAAAAAACTAAAATTTTAAAGGGGGTTTTAATAAAATTTTTTTTTGGGTTTTTTTTAAAAAATTAATTTTTGGGATAAAAAAAAAGAAAAAAAAAATTTTGGAAACAAATTAAAAAATTTTAAAAAGAAAAAAACAAATTTTTTTCCCAAAGTTTTTATTGGGGGGGGAACATGGGGGAAAATCCTTTAAAAGGTTTTTTTTAAAAAAAAATTTAAAAAAAACAAAAAAATTTAAAAAATTTTAAAGGGGGGCCAAAGGGGAAGGGGGAAAAATAAGGAAAAAAATAAATAAAATATTAAATTAAAAAAAAAAAGGAAATAAATAACCAGGGTTAAAAACAAAAAAATTTTTTTTAAAATTTAATTTGTTTTTTTATAACTATAATTTTTTCCTTTGGGGGGGATTGTTTCCCCCCCCTAATTTTTTTTTTTTCCCCCCTGAAAATTTGGTTAAAAACCCGGATTTGCTATTCGGGGTTTTTTTTTTTTTTTTTAAATCTCTCATCTCGCCGGATAGCAAAGCGCGTTTAAGATTCGCGCTTTAATACGCGTTCACGTCAGTGTTCACGTAACCAAGGCTGTGGTTTCGTTTTAAAGATTCTTATTTTCACTTGTAGTTAGCTATTAAAATATTTAAGCTAACTACAACTACAATTTTATTTTTTATAGTACTAAAAATAATATTTTGTTTATTTTAAAACATCCAATGATAGCTAATGTGTGTAACATTTCGGTGTTTTACTAAAGGAAATGCTAATATTATGAGAAAGGTTATTTTGTTGTGAACTTAAGGAATATCAACCATGAACCGGGTGGCAGTTATGTATTTGAAACCAACCAATTGCAATCGAGTATTCAATCTATGCTCCGAGCTCGATAACCAATCAAAACACTTGATTCCATATTTTCAAACATTTTGAACAAAACAGACCAGACCAGACCACAGCCCCAAGCACGGGGCGCATCTAGCCCTTCCCAAAGTAAAAAGGGGTTGGGCACTTTTGCTTAAAATAAAAAACAAGAAACACCTGTTTTTCTTTAAAAAACGGTCAGGACGGGACACTTTTATTTTTTTAAATTTTTGGTTGTTCATTTTGTCCTGTAATAAAATGGAGAGAGACACATTGAGGTAAGTGTCTTTTGCAGGCCTGGTAAAACCTAGGGGCCTAGCCTAGGCCTAGGCCTAGCTAGACTGTGTAGAGACAGGACTTGCCTAGTCCTAGCCTTGGCATTGAATTTATAGGAAGAAGACTAGGACAATAGAACCTCATCCAAAGGGATATTAAATGCACAAAGGCCTAGGCCTAGGTTACCCTTTTAGTAGGCCCATCGGCATCGGAAGCTTTCTTTGGAAGAGGGTAAAGTCTAGGATTACATTTTTCACTAGGCGGCCCCTACCCTACCCCTGGGCCCCTAGGCCTAGAAAAAATTAAAAGAGTCCTGGCCTACCCCTAGGCCCTATCTCCAAATTAGCATGAAATAAAAAGGGTTTGGGTTACACAAAGGTTCAATAAAAGGCCCTAGCCTACTTGGGCCCCCTGCCAAACCCAAGGCGGGAAGCCACGGCAACGGCTCTGCAATAGGGCTGAGACCTGTTCTAAATGTTATGTCTGGGCCTAGCCTGGTGCTGTGTAGCAGCTGGGGCCTACAGCATGGGGCCCGGCCTAGCCTGGGCCCTAGTTTTTCCCATTGACCAAAAATTTTTGGGAAATTTTGGGTCGCAAAGGCGGCCCCCAATTTTTAAACCACATTTTTTTTCCCAAATAAAATCAATGGAAAACAATTAAAATTTAAAGAAATAAGGGTAAACCTGTAGTAGAGGGGACGGGGGAAAGGGCTAATACTCCACCTAAAAAACCCTTTTTAACGTCCCCAAATTTTAAATTTATAAAGGATTTCTCAAACAAAAAAGTATTTTTTGTTTAAAAAATAGCGACGAAAAAGGTTTAAAAGGGTACTTTAGATTTAAAACAGCGACGTTGAAGGTTTTGTAGGTGGAGTATTAGCCGCCATAATACCCACGTCCGCTCTGCTACAGGTATTACCGAAATAAGTTAATATTAAGTACGTATAGTGAGTAATTAATAGTAAACACTCTCGAATTACAGGAATAATGTCAAATAATTTACATTATTGAACATGAACGTCGTCTCACTCTGATCAACGCGCCATTTTGGATTTTGGTTGTTATTGTCATTTACTTAGTAGGTGTACCAACCTTTTTGCGATATTGTGGTTATTTTATAAGTAAACAATTAAATAGTCGAATAGCACGGGGGTTTGGGGGCGGAGCCCCCGACGGGGTCCAGGGGCCCCGGCGGGGGCAGGGGGCTGGCCCCCCAGAACAGAATGAGGTACAAACAAACAAACACGACAGGGACCGCAGGACAAACGTAAGTTTGGTGTGTTTTGGTTGGTACGGTGGAGAATGGAGAGACTTTGCCAAAATGGCCGCCGTGATCAACTAATAACAGTGCAATTAGTCTGTGAGTAATATTGTGTTCACCTATGTAATTGTTAATTTTGCAAAGTGGTGATTAATAATAAATTGTTAATATTGAATTTTTACACATTTATTTCTAATTTGTAGTTGTTTTCCATTGATTTTATTGGGGGAAAAGTGTGGTTGAAAGTTGGACCCGCTTAGTGACAAGAGTTCCCAATATTGCTCAGGAGTGATGGTGTGCATTTGATAACATGCATATTGCCGACAGGTCAAGTCGTGTTGCGCAACATTACCTAGCCGGAACTCTTGTAGTTTGGAGGTTCTAACTTGTTAACACTGTTATAGGCTTATTGCCTTGTTACTACTTATGTTAAAGGTGTACTTTCGTTAGGTTAGTCGAACTTTCCGCCTATTTGTAGTACGCCGCGCTAGTTCTAGGATATAATCGATAAGAGCGCACCCTAAATTCTTTCCGTTTAACAAGTTGGAACCTCCCAACTACAAGAGTACCCCATAGCCTACCCCGACTGGGCCCGTGGTAGAATTGGCTCAGAGCATGGCTCTGCTAATCGTAAAAGGCGATTCAAGAGAAAAAGTCCACCTTGCAAACATCAGTAGCTTCGTTTGTTTGTCCTGTTTCAATTACACCAGGAACAAGTTTTTCACGAAAACCCGTTTTTCTGTCCTGGTGTAAATGTACCTGTCACAACCCAGAAACGTTTTTTTGTCCTGTTGTAAGTTACCACAACTGCGACTGGAGTAAGAATTTTACACCTGCTTCTTTATCAGGAGTGGGTGTAAAACGACAAAATATTGCGCCATTTTTTAAGTTTGTAGTGGCTTGGTTGGTGTAGTGAGAAGCTAAGAAAGAAGCTAGAAGGGTAAACCTGTAGTAGAGCGGACGTGGGTATGGCTAATTACTCCACCTACAAAACCTTTAACGTCGCTAGGTCTTTCAACGGGAAAGTACTTTCGCTTAAAATAGCGACGTTAAAGGTTTAGAAGGTACTTTAGATTTAAAACAGCAACGTTAAAGGTTTTGTAGGAGGAGTATTAGCCGCTATAATACCCACGTTCGCTCTACTACAGGTTTACCGCTAGAAGTTAAAATGGAAAAAGCCGGGCCGTGCAATATCTTTCCCAATGATTATATGAATCTTCACGGCCTTTCTTGAAAGGGACAATGCCAATTAATCAACCGTCAAGCAAAAACCTTAGCCCAGGGCCGACATAACCTAAAACAAGGATAGGTCTGCTTGAAAGACGTTTAGCAATATTATGCACAACAAAGTACTAGAAACCTATTATCTATGCCAAAATATTGAAAAATATAGTTAGGCCCTAACCCTAAGCCTATAGATAGCCTATCATCGTGTGGTATCAAGGTTCTAGCCCTTCGTTGCCTCGTCAAATGTCAAAACTGGGTGCAAATATGTTTGTCCAACTGGGCGTAACGTGTACTTATTACTCCTATTTCCGGTTTTATGACGTACATCCGGACGATTCCAGGAGTAAATATGTGAACCTGGTACAGGACAAACAAAGAAAGCTAGTAAGAACGGGGTAGTAGAAGGTCTAGGATATTACTCCCAGAAAGTAGAGGCGAGCTCTGACAATTGTCGTCGGGGACACCTCACCGATGACGACAATGACACCACGAACGATGACAAAGACGATGACGACCAGAACGCTAGAACCCCCCCCCCGCCCCTTACTCCCCCTACCCGTGCCTGTGGCTGGTTCTAACCAGCGTGGACCCCTCCCACCATCCCATAGACTAGTGTGGTGCATTATGACCTAACGGTTGACGTGCCCTTAACCAAATGAGCAACAACCCCAAATTGTTGATCTAGCCTGAGCCTACTTATCGCAATAAATAAATAAATTAACTAGGCGTAGCCCAGGCCTGCTTGGCAATAAAAGTGAGCAACTTCCAATCAGATTCCTTCAAAGTAGGCCTATCCCGTGGATAGTTGTAAATAAAAATAAATAAAAAATAACCTAACGGTTTTCGTGCCCTTAACCAAATGAGCAACAACCCCAAATTGTTGATCTAGCCCAGGAGCCTACTTAAATCGCAATAAATAAATTAATCAACTAGGCGTCGATAAGTCCTAGGGTTCGAAATTTTCCGGAAAAATTAGGGAAAAATTGGGAAATATTGAATTTTCTTTACTTTTCATAAAGTTTATACTTCCTCGTAGTTCATTTTAGATTAATGGCATCTTTATGGTAAATTATAAATTAAGATTATTATTGTTAGTTTATTTTCATGTGTTTACGTACGCGTGTTTACTATTGATGTTTATAAATGACAGCAAAATGGCAGCAATACTACATCTAGCATTTTCCAAAATCCCTTGCAATTATTACTACTATTTATAGCCAGGGGTCGGATGGGACTTTTTTTGCAACTAGCACTTCGGGCTAATGGCAACAATAGTCCTCTAGCCCAAGAGCATTTTTACAGTCGGCAATCAAATAGGTTAGGCCTATATTGATGTAAAACAATAATAGGGTAGGCCTATATGTGAATGTTTTAAGTCACAATATTTGCCGGGTTTGACTTATGTGTAGGGGGGACTAGGGAGCGACCGGAAACGAATTTTAACCGTAATATTAATAATATTAGCCTAAATTTAGCGATTTTTTATTTTGTTTGCATATTTACAACGATTTTCCATACTAGGTAGTGCACTACTACTGGAAACTCGAAGTTATTGTTGCGAAATATTGAGATTTTTTGAACGGCAATTGGGAACTCTGGAAAAAGTACTCTCCTGTCGGACTAGAGTAATTAGATTTTTACTAGCGCGAGCAAAGTTTCACTAGCCTCGGGCGAGCATTAATTTGACTCCTGTTTATAGATATACTATGTTAAGCTTTAGTCCCTCCCACGGCATGCCCTATTACTTTAAATATGGTCACAAAACTGTCTTTGAAATGAGAATTCCAATCATAATTTTAGTCTAACCTAACAAGAACAACTAAGGCATTTACCTTTCATTTTACTATTAAAATACGGGTAATGAATTAAAATCTGTGAGATATGTAATTGGGCTACCTTATTGATAAAAATAATCATTACTACATTCATATCAATTTTATTTATCCTATGCACCTTAAAACCAATTTTTTCGTTTTTTCCAATTTTTCCTATTTTTCCGACGTGCCCGGAAAAAAACACGGTTTTTTTCCAAAATTTCCGGAAAAATTGGTACCTTTTAAATCCCTACCCAGGCCTACTTGGCAATAAAAGTTAGCAACTTCCAATCTAGATTCCTTCAAAGTAGGCCTATCCCGTGGATAGTTGTAAATAAAAAAATAATAAAAATTAAAAAAAAAAATACCTTTGGCAAATTTGCCTCCGGCGGCTGGGGCTTTGCCCCAGACCCCGGCTATACAACGATACTACTGGCCCCTACTTATTTTTCCTGGCAACTTTTGACACCGCCTGTACAATGTTGGATACATTGTGGCAGCAGAAGTACCTTGTTTTAGAAAATAGTATTGTTGTGGTTGGGATGGTTGATGTTTTTAAGAGTTGGAGTTGTGTTTTGAAGTCTGTAGAAGAGAATGAGTTATTAGTTTTGGTTTAATAAAAGAATAGATGATTATCACGAACCGTGGGTGCATATTATTACTAGTATATACTGCGAGTCCGTGATAACTGGCGCCCAACAAGATAAGCACGAACCCAGCCCTGGAGGTAAGCTAGACCTCAGCCTAGACTAGATCCGAGTTTGTGAAGAAACAGTTCACTGCAGTGACTAGGCCATAGATAGGCCTACTATTATACCTTTGGACTAGGCCTACTGCACGTGCGACGAGCTCGAACCCGGCCCACGAGGTAAGAATAGAACCAGACTAGATCATTGTGAGAAGTTGCAATGGACAAAGATGTGCTTGGGCTGGCAACCCAATCCATCCCGCAAATTGATGGACAACAAGATACCATCCTTAAGGTCTTGCTAAAAATGCAAGAGAAAATTGAAAATTTAGAGGGTATGCTCGCAACTCGCAAGCTCGGGCCGCCATTAGACTTAGAGACCACACCAGAACTAGTACCAGTAGGCCTACAAGCCAATAGATCTGCCAGCGTCAGTAGCCCTAGGTCCCCCAGAGACATTCCACTCAGAGATCTTCTTGCATGGTCAATTCCCACATTTAGTGGCCTGGGATTTGAGGACCCAGAGGATTTTCTGCGGACTTGTGAAGACATTTTCTCACATGCAGATATTTTGGACACGTGCTGGGTGGCTATAGCTACTAGTCATCTCCGAGGAGATGCACAACGTTGGTGGCAAGGCCGCCAATATTCTAGGCCGACATGGGAAATATTCAGATCCAGCATGAATATACGTTTCAACGACCCTTCGCTTATGGAATCCCTGTACGCAGCTTTACATGGAGAGAAACAGAAGAAAGGAATACAAATAGAAACGTTTATTCAACAAAAGGTACTGCTGCATCAACGCCTATACAAGGACCGTCCGGCTTCTGCCTCAATAAGGACAACTATTGAGCTACTAGACAGTCGCATACGCCCATTTCTCCGAGCCCCGCTTCCTCAATCAATCGAAGAGCTCACGACTCGAGCTATTCAAATAGAGCGTGATCTCGAATCTGAGGACAGTCCCCGAAGGATCACCGTACCCAGAGAAAACAGGCCATCACAAAATGCACCTCAAGCAGTGGACGTACTACCGGCAAGCCGACGATCAACAGCATCACTGGAGACAACGATGCAACAGTCTGAAACAACATCCAACAGAGTGGTTGAATGTTACAATTGCCAAGGATTGGTTCACTACTCCTCCGATTGCGATAAACCTCCTACCATCCGCACTCAAGAAATAAGAGCTGCTCGTCAGGGAAACGGAATGGGGGGAGGCCCTTAGTAGACACCTCCCCAACGAGTAGATTAAAACAAACAAGTGACATCGGACACTGGGATAGTTTATACCGGGAGAAATTAACCGAGTTATGTAGAAAGAAAAACTACGAAAAAGATAGTGAATTAACAGAAGAGGCACGAACAACCAGATTAGAACCTAGAATCAGTCGCGAGAGGATTGCCATTGATGGATGGCAAAGAGAGAAAAAACTTTACCCCAAGGAACTAAGAAAAGATAGAAGCGAAACTGTGGAGGAAAATACGGGAAAGGCAAGCCTAGATACAATGATCTTGCTCAATGCTCGCCATGAAGAGAAGAGAAACCGAGAAGAGAAAGAAAACCAGCAGAGAATCGAGTTGGAAACACTTCCTACAGAAGAGAAGGAACTTTTGAACTGTGTGGACGCTGACTTTGCTGACAACTTACGGCTGTCAATAGATGCAGAAGAAACAGAAATTAGAAGAGATACAGACTTGACAGGTGAATATGATTGTGGACTTTCTACGAAAAATGAGGAATTTCAAACAGATGAAGCAATATCAACAGAGTTTCGAAGAGATACAAACTTGTCAAGTGTAGTATTAGCAGATCATTATAACCAAATGCAGAAGAAGGAATTCATGCAGGTTTTGAACCTAAATGGATTGGACCATCTCACATCGTGGACAAAATCGGCAATGGTATGGATAAAAATAGATTGCAACGTTCCAAGAGGGGGTTAAACGAAGTATCACCGCACCCAGATACAGAAGATACACGAGCGTATAATCCTAGCTCGATTCACTACTGCAGACGACGCGTCTCGTGTGAACGAGGAAGAATTTCCGCTAGAAATGCAGATCCAGGAAGGGCCGGAGCAGGATGTGTGACGTCAGCTATGGACGAAGACACAATCATCGATCCACCGCCAAACAAGGAGCAGCAGACCGAGAGAGACGAGAGGACTACATAGGAATAATTAGTTTTTTTTTTCAAGTTATCAGTAATCTCTTAGATCACCAAGAACTTAAGTTTGTAGGGGGGGAATGACACCGCCTGTACAATGTTGGATACATTGTGGCAGCAGAAGTACCTTGTTTTAGAAAATAGTATTGTTGTGGTTGGGATGGTTGATGTTTTTAAGAGTTGGAGTTGTGTTTTGAAGTCTGTAGAAGAGAATGAGTTATTAGTTTTGGTTTAATAAAAGAATAGATTATTATCACGAAGCGTGGGTGCATATTATTACTAGTATATTCTGCGAGTCCGTGATACTTTTTAGTGGATTTGGCCACGAACGGAAAAATAGGGCCTCCGCCTAGTGCATAATGTTAGTCGTAGGGCCTACAGTCAATACCTAATTTGATTGGCTGTAGGCCTGTAGCCATGCCGTAGCCTAACATTAATTAGTTAGTAAGTTGTAATCCGCAAAATTTGTATGTGGGTCATTCTCAAAGGTAATGACCATATTGAAAAAAATGCTTGCAAGAAAAAATTATAACATAAAATTGGATGCCTCCTTTAACAATACATTATCCAATAATTTGTTCCTACAGCCCTAAAAGGGTTTATCTAAAAAAACAAAATTTTTTTACATACAAGCATTTTCATCAATCCAAGTGTACGAAAATGTCATGACTGTTACCGGACATAAAAGTGACAATTGATGTAAGAAGTTATTTATTAAAACTATATTCATGTGCACAATAGTTTTAGTTACATTATCACACAAAACTAATACATTCAATAAAATATACATTTTTATTTTAATCACTTTTTATAATACCAAAATGTCAAGAATGTTACTCAAATTTCAAAACCTGGTAATTAACTTAGGCTACTAATAATGGACAAATGGCAAATCAAATTTTATCAAGATCACTGTTAGCAATGAAGTATTAATATTATAAATAAGAATAAAAATGTGATTCTGTTATTTTAAACTTTAAATAAGACTTAATTTAATAATTAGCTCGGTAACGGTGTTTGACAAAAAGTAACAGTCTTGACAAAAAGTTACTTTTCTGACAGTAATAATTTTTTCTAAGAACATGTTACTTGTACGTGTACAAATCAGTCAACCTAAAGACAGAATCCATCTATCCAACAAGTTTGTGTGAGTTTAAAGTAAAGAGACACTACGGGTAACGGTCTTGACAAAAGTAACATTCTTGACAAGTGATCACTGAAAATCAATAAAAACAAGTGTTTTGTTACTTTTGAGTATGGCAATGAATTACAACCTCTCCCTTCAAAACACATCTACAGTTGCAGGAAATTAATGCAGTAATCCACGATGCCCTTGGTAATGTTACTTTTTGAAAGTAACATACCTGACAAGTAACATGCATGACATTTCAACTTCATTAATTCATTAGCTGTTAACAATCCCATTTGAAAAAGTAGGGTTATGTTTGCTATGAGCTGGAACTTGATTGTAACTTAACTCAATTGTTAAATAAAATATTAAATACAAATTAAATTGTTTTATCTTGGTAACATTCATGACATTGAATTAAAATACTCACCGTTAAAATGTTTACTTTTCAATTTTAAAGAGTTCTCATGTCAAAACCACCGCCTGCTCGAATGGGATGGACCCAAATAGACTGCCTGTTTTGTGAGTCAATTTTCCCATGTTAAATAATTGACCAAGAAAAAGACAGAGCTTTGTAAGAATTCCGCAAGAAAGCGCCAGCTACGGCGCCTTTTTGCGTCAAACAATTTGAAGTTGCAAAGAAGCTCCAACTTAAAACCTTTATCTAAGATCTCTGGTTGTAACTGTTTGTGTGTGTGTGACTGTGTGTCGGTAAACAAAACCTGTCATGTTTCTTCATATACTCAACAGAGCGTGCTAGTTACGGCGCAAAAATCTTCTTTCATCGACTGTGATTAGGACCGAAATGTTGGCTCACAAAACAGGCAGTCTATTTGGGTTCATCCCATTCGAGCAGGCGGTGGTCAAAACAAACCAAACTTCCATGATGCCATGTCAGGAGCTGTTCTTCTTCTTCTTCTAGATTGATCCACTGCCTTCTTGAAAAATTATTTAAACTCTTTTACAATGGTAACAGTCATGACATTATTATGATTGCCACATTAGGGACAAACACTTTCCACTAGTTATTGTTTGAAAATGTAAATTGTTAAAAAAAGTCACTAACACACAGTTATTAACTGTTATTTCTGCATTAATTCCAATCTAGAGACTAAATAAATTTTAGTCTTAAAGTCAAACATTTTACAAAAACACTTCTGGTTTTGAGGATAGGGACATGGGTTTTAACACATTTTGCAATACCCGACATTGAATTAAAGGTCAACCTTACAAGATAGAAGTGCAAAAATTCATGGAGCTAATAAAAACTATAAGTATTCTGAAAATGTACAACCAAAATTTATGCATATCAATATCTTGATCTAAAAAAAAAATAATATTAAGGTGGGACAGCACAAGGGTCATTTTATTTGAGAATGACCCATGTACCAATAACAGAGTGATGGGTAGGCCCCTACACAAGAAAGCATACAAGGAAATGCACATCATTCATGTAGGGCAGCGGTCTTCAAACTTTCTCACCCAAGTCCCAATTATCAATCAATCAAATCGCCGCATCCCAACACTCCTTCCGTATAACCACCCCCCCCCCCCAATCGTCAGGACCGTTATTACTGTCACTTTAACATTTAAGCTCAATTTTTGTTCAGGCCTGGGGCCTATAAGGCCACGGTACACAATGCCACTGCTTAATAAAAGTTTCCACTAACCACACCTACAAAAATATGTCAACCCGGTAAAATATTGCCTACTACAGACAGCTTTTCATTGCGTTGAATGGTCTCTGTACGGAGTCTACTGGGCAACTGAAAACCTAGACCTGACAAACCAAATGGTATTCTACTGCCACCCTTGTAATTGGGGGCGACAATATGGACCAAAGCAGCAAGGACATATATTATTATTAGCAGTCACACAACAAACCTCCAGTATAAGGTGGCGTTGTAGTTCTGAGATTTTCATGGTGGAGTGTCATTTTCCACATGTGCATCCTTCATCTTCATCTTCCTTCATCTTCAAAGAATGACTCATTTTGACTTCAAAAGATCACAGTCAAAAGATCACAACAGGAGCTGTGCTTATAACGGGACAATGCAGGAAGTCACACTTTATTTTCAAATTTACTTATTAATTTTGTGAAAACAATTATTTTTATTATTTATTGACTACTACTCTTCCATTAGCCAATTTTCTTGGTGTCCCAAAAGCAAATCCTCGCTGTCCCAAGTTTGGGACGCGACCCAGACTTTGAAAACCGCTGATGTAGGGCCTACCCCATCCCATTGTCAACAACACGTTGTGGTCGGCATATGTCATAACAACGGTGATGAATGTGGTTGGAAGGTGCATTGACAGAAGAATATGGGCTGGACTTGTAAAGGATAGCCCAAAATCGATCCTTCTCCCCCCCCCCCCCAATTTGGCTATTTTGAGCATTTCTGATTTGAAACTGTTCTAAACAGAAATTTTGGTTACTTTTGGTTCAGGCACTTTCTTGTAACGGTTTTTGGTTCGGTTTCATTTCAGGATTTTGCACTATTAAATTGAATTTCAAATCTGGATCCAATAATTGTGTGGTGGTAAAAAAGAGAATTAAAACGTAATTTAAAAACTTATGACCGAGGGGCCACTACTTACTTAAAAACGAATTTTCGGGTGAAACTTCCTCACCCATCATCAGGTTGATGCCAACTGGTTCACCCCGCCGGACTGCTCCCTTATCTCCGCCGTGAGTCGTGCTGCTACGATCGACCTCTCGACTTCCCTTTCAATGGTCGAAATCCACATGGCGCTCAATTCAAAACTTGGTTGGCTTATAGGATCACTCACACATCGCATCACTGCTGCCTCTTTAATCTTCCTTTTCCACACATTTTCCTCCCGCATGATGCATTTCACCTCCTCCCACTTGTATTCATGCATAGTCTCTCTGGCATGTTGAACCAATAATGACGACGTACTATCACTATGTTTCTTAATATTACGTTGATGTTCTCCTATGCGTACATTCACTGGTCTTCCTGTTTCCCCCACATACACCCTACTACATTGACAAGGTATTTGGTATATAACATGTCTTGATCTCCGACTGTTATCCTCCGGCTTTACTTTAGTCAACTGAGAACGTAGGGTGTAGGTGGACTCGAACACAGTACGGATGTTGAATTTAGCTGTGATACGCCTGAATCTTTCGGAGAATCCCGGAACATCTCTACCACTATGGTTTTCAGAGGTTTAGGTTTGACCCTCTTCTCCTTATTCCCCAAAGGGTTCTTATTCAAAATTTGTCTCACAAGTTTCTCTGGGTACTTGTTGTACATACCTTGTCAATGTAGTAGGGTGTATGTGGGGGAAACGGGAAGACCAGTGAATGTACGCATAGGAGAACATCAACGTAATATTAAGAAACATAGTGATAGTACGTCGTCATTATTGGTTCAACATGCCCGAGAGACTATGCATGAATACAAGTGGGAGGTGGTAAAATGCATCATGCGGGAGGAAAATGTGTGGAAAAGGAAGATTAAAGAGGCAGCAGTGATGCGATGTGTGAGTGATCCTATAAGCCAACCAAGTTTTGAATTGAGCGCCATGTGGATTTCGACCATTGAAAGGGAAGTCGAGAGGTCGATCGTAGCAGCACGACTCACGGCGGAGATAAGGGAGCAGTCCGGCGGGGTGAACCAGTTGGCATCAACCTGATGATGGGTGAGGAAGTTTCACCCGAAAATTCGTTTTTAAGTAAGTAGTGGCCTCGGTCATAAGTTTTTAAGTTACGTTTTAATATTGTTCCGGGCCAATAAGCTCTTTTTATAGAATAAAAAAGAGAAGTTTCAGCACCTAGGCCTACTCCTTCCTTCATAGACAGAGGACAATGTAACAGACTATCAGGCACTCCACTGGCCTAATAACCTTAGTGTTGTGTGCCCTTAAACCCTAATAACTAATAGACTATCAGCAGTGGGTCAATGCTGGGAACAGGGATCAAAATTAACATTATTAACCACCAGCCCTTTGGGGTAGTGGCAACAATAGTCCTCTAGCCCGAGAGCAATTTTACTAGGCCGCATCCACAATCAAATAAGTTATATTGATGTAAAACGATCATTCGTGGGTGTGGGAAACTATTATATAGTTATAATTGAGATATTACTACCTATAATGGGGAGTGACTGGAAATAATTTTTTACCATAAGAAGTTTAGCTGTATTTTGCCAAAGATTGCCCGAGTAGAATTGGCCCAGAGCATGGCTCTGTTAATCGTAAAAGGTGATTCAAGAGAAAAAGTCCACCTTGCAAACATCAGCTAGTAAGAAGGGTAGTACATTACTCCCTGAATCTAGATACGAGCTCTGGCGGTCGTCGTCGGGGATCTTTCCCCTTCCCTTTGACTAGCCCTACCTCCCTGACGACGACGACAATGACAGCACGGACGATGACACAGACATAAAAGGACCACGACGTGGGGAACCACCAACCCCTTCCCTCCCCATACCCTCCCTTTCCCTCTGTCCTTTGCCTGAGCCCGGCCTGATTTCGTCACAGACCCGACCCCGGCCACCTACCTCCATGACCTCTCTCCCGTTGCTTGTGGCTGGTTCTGATCAGCACAGACCTGTCCACCCCGCGTTATCCCTTACGTTCCTCCCCTTTGGAAAAAAAAATATATAGGCCTAGGCCTAGTTAATAGTTATAACTAACTAATAAACTACAATATCACAGGAGGCGTAATATGTAGGGGTGTGCGAATCCATGTTTTTTATTTCGAATTCGAATTGAATCTTTCCGAAGATTCGGGAATCCGAATCTTTTCCAATGGAATTTTGTGTAGCCTATCGTTACGAGATGTGCAAAAATGTTTATTAAAGTTTGAAAATTCGCGTCTTAAAAATAAAAATTCACGATCTTTCGTTATTTACCAAAAAACAATTTGATAATGCACAACTTTAAAAAAAATATGTGTTAAATTATCGGTAGGGGCCTATCACAAATTCCAGGAAAATCTATAATTAATTAAAAAAAAAAAACAAGCACATGAGAGTGAGAATCAGTTTTAATTTTAAGCTCAATTTCAGCCTTCAGTTTTTTAAGTTTCTGATAGTTTTTACCACCAGATTAATTTCGACTACCCGGCACCTCCACCAAAATTACGAAATTATGCATTTTTTGTGTTTTGTCAATATTTTAAAATTAAGTATTTTGAGTTCACTCGCGTTCAATCGATTAATTCGATCTCACAATTGCGCTTTATGACCCGGCACCTCCACCATATGTACCAGCCAGGAGCCTAGGATTAATTTAATTTTGACTACACTACCCGGCACCTCCATCAAAACTGAAAAAAGTTTTGTTTGAAATTTCGTGACCTAATTCGCGTTTAAAAACATAATTGCTGCCTTCCTGATAGGCTACACGCGAGAAAACGTCGGGAAACTCAAATTTTCGAAAACTCGAATCTGCTAAAATTGATTGATTGAATTGAATCCATCTTGGATTCGGATTCGAATTTTGTGGATTTGCACAGGGCTAGATAAACCTTTTTTTTTATTGAAGGGGCCTTGGCTAAATAAAAATAAAAAATAAAAAAAACTGTAGGCCTATGTAGGTGCTTCAAGAATTGTCTTGTCAACTTGAAATTAACATTGTGCTGTCAAGTAAGTGTAAGTGCACAATTTTTTCACATGCACATTGCATCTAGGCCAACCAGAAAGTCTTTTTTTCCTGTGTTAGAATGTGGCAGAATCTTGTGAAACTTCCTACTAATCAAAGTTTAAATAAAAATGCACTTTATGTGGGAAAAGTAGGCTGATGCTATTAAATTGCAAAAGATTTTTTTAAAATTAAAAACGATTTTTTTGTAAATAAAGAAACATGTGATTTCAATCCAAACACTCAGCAATCCACTCCTGCTCAGCAAGCTCCCAAGGCTACAGGTGTGGACCTACATTGTATTCTTATTTTGTTGCAGTGATGTTGTCTGGAAAGTCATAACCAATGAGGGGTATTTGGATCAGCTGAAACAGATATGGACTGATCTGGGCTATGATGAAAACAACATGAAGGAGAGAAGAGAAACCGTCTGTGAACACGTGAACGTAAGTTTACGGTTAATTAGGAGGCATGTGCAAATATTAGAAATTGGAATAATTTTCACTATTATTATTACTAGGGAAACGCCAAAGTCGTTGTTAAACGAGTGAGTGAGCCATGTGTTGAGTATCCGGTTACATTACTTTTCTTCCCCCTACCTTAGGCTTACCTAGCCTATCATAGGCTAGAGAGGCGCATTATGACCTTACAGTTGACGCGCCCGTCCCCGTATACCAACTAAACTTTAAAAAACTATTATTTATACGAATATAATTATCAAACTTAAATGCAAATGTTCCCGGGTACTCACCACATGACTCGCTCACTCGTCTTACAACGACTTTGGCGTTTCCCTAGTCTAGTTGGCTAAGGCGCCCTTGTAGCCAAAATGTGAAAGAAGTGGGTTCAATCCCCTGGTCGAGAAAGATTTTGTAATTTCTAGATTGTATTTCAAAAATTATTAAACGTGTTTTGAAATGCAACGCAGTGTAGTCCATCATCTGTGGCAATAGGGCCTACTATGGTAAACATAGCCAGTACGAAATACGTGAAAATATTGCAAGGTTTACTCAATCTATGAGCGGAATTTGGGGGTACCTTGAAGTGCAACATTCGACAGACCTTGCATGGGCACAGCATTTCACGGCCAGGCGAATAACATGAACAAAAAATATCTTTTCAAAATCTAAAACATTGTCGTTAAAATAATTTCTAAACATTGGACGTCTATTTTTCAGTTTATTATTTCTTACTTTAAATTTTTAGCCGCAGTGGGGGGGGGGGGGGGGCTTTTTAAATGTGTGACAATGTTTTATGAGGTATCAATGGCGTGACGAAACACAAATTTAATTACAAATCGAGATTTTGATAATTTATTCGCGAGGAACCCGCAAAAAATTACTTCCGGGGGGCATGGGGGGGGGGGAATAAATAATTTGTGATATTATATTGTATTACATATTATCATATAAGCCCGCCTAAGTAAAGGCCAATAATCATAAGAAATTTGCGGTATTGCCATCAAGTTAAAATTACTGAAAATACACGTCTCCAAATTACTAGATAAAATTCCTTATTTTGCTAGTTATTTTGAAGCTGAGGGTTACAAAATATAGTGATTGTCCTACTCCTACCCCATCGTACCCAACTACTGGAAAGTGGAAATACTTCTAGAACTGACGCTGACGCTTACAATGAAATATTAAATGCTTTAAAGCATGAAAAACACACTTGCTCCCTATGCAGCCCGTGTTTTTATCTGCCTTCGGACGGCCATGTTGGCATACGACCGTGCTGCTACCTGGTTAGGTTTTAACCGCGAATACTCCCGCTAGGCCTACAAATGTATGCGAGTACATTTAAAAAAGCGCGGTGCGGTGTCTGAATTTATTTTTATGTTTTATTTACGTAGTAGTATTTACTTTAAATAATAATAATAATCAAACACCCGGTTCCAACATAAGTCAGGTCGGGGGGTGACGTATCACCAATTTCTCGGGCTGTGGACTCTCAGTGTTTGCTAGCCAGGCTCAACACCTCCTCATCTACTTCGATGTCTTCTATGACAGGCATTTCTACCAGTTCTCTCCATTTCTTTCTATCCTCCCAGAGTCTTTCTTCATTAATTCTTTCCCATGATTTTCCTCTTTCTTCAATGTTCCATTTTATTTGGTCCCTCCATCTATCTCTTGGGCGTCCAACTCTTCTTACTCCCCCCCATGTGTGTTCAAATTCTCTTCTTGGTATTCTATCTTGTTTCATTCTTCGTACGTGCCCATACCATCGAAGTCTTTTCTTTTCCTATTTTATTTCGTAAACTTTCCACTCCTAGTTTGTTTCTTATTGTTTTGCTCCGTACCTTGTCTATTTTTGTTAAGGCTACAGAACTTCTTAAAAATTTCATCTCTGCTGCTTGTAATCTGCTGTCTTCCTTTCCTCCTATTGTCCATGTCACGGATGCATATGATATTATTGGGAGGAAATACATTTTGTACAATAACATCTTGCACCTGGATGATATTTCTTCTTTCCATAATAGTTTACGTACACTTTGGTAAAATTTGTCTGCTAATATAATTCTCCTTGATATTTCAGCATCTAGTTTTGCGTCCTTTGTTAGTATACTTCCGAGGTATTTAAATGCTTCTGCAATGGCCAGCTCTTCACCCCGTAGTATTATCTTCTTTTGATTTTGTTTACTTATAATAATAATTTACTTTTAATAATATACAAAAATAAATAAATATAAAAATATATAGGCCCTAGACCTATATATATATATATTTTTTTTTTATGGAGCTCGGTTAATACGGTACATCGGATAATCGGAGATCGGATAATGGAGTTCTTACTGTACTGAACTGTGTTCACACATCACTTCATGATCTATTTGATTTGATTGTGTCTGGGCCTCTATTCAGTAACTTCACGGGTTCAACTCGGCAACGGAACCGACTCGGGAGTGAACAGTAATCGTTCCGGTTGTTGTTGGTCGAGGTCGAAAGGTATGATTTACATGGCAGTGGAGGGTCAAATGTGAACAAATGATTCGCAGTCAGTTGAAATAAAACTTGACCATCTCCGATTTTGATGAAACTTGGCAAATTTACTCTTACTAACATGTAGATTGATCGTGGAAAAGTTTGTATTTCTGACGCGCTTACTTTTCGAGTAACGCTCCGCTCAAAAACTCAAATTTGGTGACGCCGAGCGGCGTACCTGAATTGGTAAGTTTTAAACCGTTGGACGTAAAAGGCTAATTTTTTTTTAAAATTAAAAAGTTTTTTATTGGCAATTTAATTTATATGTATTTGAATGCATTCCTGATTGTGAAACCATGTAAAAAATCAAAATTTGTTTTGAAACCTACCCTACGAGAAAAAGTATCTTTTAACCCGAGAGTAGTCGCGCCCCTGTTTGTAACGTTAGTAGTCGCGCGCGGTCCTTTAGACCGCATTATTTATTATGGGCTAATAACGTTAGGATGACGTTTTGATTACCAATACAAGATAATTTATCATATATGTGACAGCATACATGGTTATATTAATCAATTATCAATCAATAATCAATAAATAATCAATCAAACACAGAATGATGCAAACCTACAAAAATGTATAAAAATATGTTTTGAAACACCATGTAGTTCGAATTATTAGTAAACCAAGACAGTAATATTATGCCAACACTGAATGTTGAAGAATAATCAACCTACAATAACAAAATACATGTCTCATAATAGTGATTGAGTATGCATATTTTTGCCTCCCTTAGTAGTCGCGCAGCGGTCGAAAAGACCAAGCAACCGAACAGGACCTCTTATCTTAGATGAAGTTCTGCAGAACAATGAATCGCGTATTGCACACTGGCTTCACAAATCTATTTTGGGAAGGTAGGCGGAACTAGACAAGCCACGCATGCGCGCTGTACAAATACCAACTGTTGAAAAAAAAAGTCGGTCTAAAAGACCACACGCGACTACTCTCGGGTTAAATTTAAAAAAAAACGTGTTTTTGTTTAGATGTTTTTTACATCCACAAAAAAAATTGGGATGGGATGGCATTGGGATCATGATACGTATATCACAGGGTCATGCACCAAATGTGTGTTGTGTGTCAGTTTTTACATTCGGTTTTTATTTTTCAAAGAAATTAAGTGCGACAAATTTGAATTTCACTACAAATGGAAGGTAAAAACTGATACATTACACACATTTGGTGCATGACCCTGTGATATATCATGATCCCAATGCCATCCCATCCCAAATTTTTTGTGTATGTAAAAAACATCTAGGCCTAAACAAAAACACGTTTTTTTTTTTTTTTAAATTTAAAAGATACTTTTTCTTGTAGGGTAGGTTTCAAAACAAATTTGGATTTTTTACATGGTTTCACAATCAGGAGTGCATTCAAATACATATAAATTAAATTGCCAATAAAAAACTCTTCAATTAAAAAAAGCCTACATCCAACAGTTTAAAACTTACCAATTCAGCTACGCCGCTCGGCGTCGCCAAATTTGAGTTTTTGAGCGGGGCGTTACTCGAAAACTAAGCGCGTCAGGAATACAAAATTTTCCACAATCAATCTAGGGCCTACATGTTAGTAAGAGTAGATTTGTCAAGTTTCATCAAAATTGGAAGTGGTCATGGAAATGGCCTGGTTGATTTGACATGGAATTAGTAAGATAGAATAAGCTATAGTAACAAAATGTAATTACCTGAACTGTAGAATGAATAATGATTAACTTATCTCTCGAAAATGTAAGTCAAGATGCCCCAAAAACTAAAAATGCTATACAATCACAGACAGGCAGCCTAGTTGTATAAAAACTTATGTCATAGCTATCTGGTGGTAGACTAAGATCTATTACTATCAACATATGAAAATTTCCCCCAACACCACTGCTTAATAAGCCACTGTCCCAAGGTACATGCCGTCCCAAGGTACAAGGATCTCCCCTACTATTGTTATTCGTTTGAGAAAGTTAATAATCTGGTTGTGTTTACGTGTAGGCCAAGGCTTATCATCCACCATTTTTAATAATAATAATACGTACCTAATCGAGTTGGACTCGGTTGTCACGTATTTTATCGTAACGATATCGACCTCAACCTGGTCGATCACTAACAGCCGAGTCGATTACGGTAGAAAACGCCCGAGTCCAACTCCGTCAGAGCAGAGTTATAGAATCGGGGTCCTGCAATGATAAGATAGTATGCCAGCTACTAGAGGTTCTTTTTAGCTGTTGACCAGCTTTGAGCTTAGCCTACCTAGGCCTACTTACTATTATTAGTAATAAAACCTAACTGTAAGAGACCCCGTTGCAAAACTTGCACCATTCACCCCTCCACCACTACATTCACCGCTCTAGCTACCGGAAAGACCTACCCCATCAGGCAACACAACAGCTGTGCCACTACCAACCTGATATACCAACTACAGTGCCAGCTATGCCCAGCCAAGTACATAGGCCTCACCACTAACTCTCTGAGCACAAGAATGAATGGGCACAGACAGGACACTGTCAAAAAACTAGACCTGAAACCGGTGGCCCAACACGCAGGCACCCACAACAGAGACTTTGACAACTGTTACACCACAAGGGTAGTGAAGTCGTTGCCCCCATCATGCAATGAGGAACACCTGAGACAATGGGAATTGGCGCACCAAATCATCACCAGCTCGCGTCAAAAGCCTAACCTCAATCTGAGGTAGACATCCCATCTGCACACCGCCACCTACTCGCCCCAACAGCGCCTTGTATTGTAATATAACTGTAAATAATGTTTAAATGTTAGTTTTTGTTTGTTTGTTTGTTTGTTAGTTGTTAGTTCTTCTCCAACGGTCGGTGACCAAGGCCGCGTAGGCCGAAACGTTCGACATTTTTGTGTGAATTGTTAATTGTTAATAAATATATGTGTATCTCGTCTCAAGCAGCTACCTACATCCTTTAAGGTAACTGTTGGTCTCCTCTCACCTTTCCCCAACCACAAACACTATTATTAGGCCTAGTTATTTATAGGACGTATGTTTTATTTTCCAACAGGATCTTTTTCGACAAATGGTAGAGGAAGAACAAGAATGCAAAGATCGACTTATAAAAAAGGTTGAGCTTGGCTTGAAAGAAGCTGCAATTTTAGAAAAAGAATTGGGTACCAAGATAGATATCGTGTTTGGTGATATTCCACTCATTGCACTGGATGAAGAATTGCAAAAGAGGATGCACAAATATCAGAAAATGAAGGCAGACCTGATGTTGCGCTTGGGCACACTTCGTGAACGTGTAAGCATAAGTATCAATTTTAACAAAACTAAAACCCAACTAGCTCTTGCATTTGGATGTGGTCTAAGAGGCCTTCAACAACAAACACATTGTGTGTGATTTATTCTTATCAAATGTGTCAGTGTTTAAAAAATAGTCGTGTTGGCACGCGATTTAAATAGTACTTACATACGTAGGCCTATACATTCATTCATAACCACCACTGTATGGTAGGCCTAATTGTTTACCAAAACTTTGTATTTTAGACTATTCCACTTGTAACTGTTTTATTTGTCTAAACCAAGTAGTAGGTGTAGGCCTAATATTCTAGTACTAGAAGGCCTACACTTCAGTAGGCTACAGGCATGGTACAGATTGGCCTACCTAATTGGAGTATAATGCCTTGTAAAGTGGAGCCTAAACAACCACCTTTTTTTAATTGATTAATTTTATTTTTAAAAGCAAATTCAAAAATCAAATGCAACTCTTTTTGTTAATTGATTAGTAATAATAATTTTATTTAGGTAGGCCTAATTGACGACTTGAAATGTACCCGCCTCCTGACGTCACGAGGCAACATGGCGGAATTAGTTGGTATAAATCCTCATTTCGCAAGTTGACGCCTGCTTCACGGCGCAACACTTATCACGCTCTAACTTTTATTCTATTCATTATTTGGACAATACTTAAATGACTAATATTTAGCAAATATATCATTCACAGTCGTTACGTAGCTTGTTATAACAATGTACGCATCATACATGTGAAAATTATCAATGACTAAAGTTTTCTCAATAATTTATTTGACAAAAAACTACTGATCGGATTTCGACAAGACCTCTTTAAAAATATGCATCAGACTGTTTAGACAAAAAATAAACTAACTTTCTAGATAGAAAGTGCACTGAACGAAACTTTGCAGCATAGAGTAATATGCAGGGTATGTGTTTTTATCCAAAATACGCACTCTTGATGTGCGGATGAGCCGTGAAAAAGTGCACGCTGCATATTACTCTATGCTGTAAATTTTCGTTCAGTGCACTTTCTATCTAAAAAGTTAGTATATTTCTTGTCTAAACAGTCTGATGCATTTTTACAAAGAATTCTTGTCGAAATCCGATCAGTAGTTTTTTTGTCAAATTAATTAATGAGAAAACTTAAGTCATTGATAATTTTCACTTGTGTGATGCGTACATTGTCATAACAAGCAAACGACTTTGTCAAAATAATCGAAATAATCGCTATTACAAGGAATGATATGTTTGCTAAATATTATTCATTTAAGTATTGTCCAAATAATGAATAGAATAAAAGTTAGAGCGTGATAAGTGATGCGCCGTTCAGCAGGCGCCAACTTGCGAAATGAGGATTTATACCCAATACTAGTCATGTGACCTATCGATCGTTTTAAGCTCCGCCCATTTCGAGTCGTCAATTAACATGCAAAAATCAAAGCATTAAAATCAAAAACACTGTGTAACAGTAGAATTATCTAGGCCTATAGTATTTTATTTTTAAGGCTATTCCAGAGCACTCTTACCGATATAGGCCTAGGCCTTTTGAAAGTTAAAAAAAGGCTGAAAGTTGTTTGAATGAAAGAGGAACTTGAGTAAAAAGGGGTGAAAATATATTTTTGACTGGTCTTTTGGCCATTATGCAAATTTTAGGTCAATAAGATAGTAAAGTTCTTGGTGCAATAGGCTACTGGCCTCACTTAATTTTAATCTGATTTTTTTTAATTGTTTAAAACTTTAATATACATCAGGGTTGCCACCAAGTCAATTTTTTTATCCTTGAAATTAATCCTTGAAAACAGATATTCAGCATAGCATAGTGTATTATATAACCGCGAAGGAATGTTACAAATTTTCAGGTTTCATACCAAAATATGTTATGCCAGCCTGATTTTCGAGAATCTAGTCAAAATTACGTGCAGACAAACGCATAAGAACAGAATTTTATTCCAATATATTTTAACATTTTACTTTTAGGCCTACTCACCTTAACTACCACTTGCGGTAAATGTTAGGCCTATGCAGTCACTTATGTCTATTTTTACTAGTACCTGATGTTTTTTTACTGTCTACATTGCTTTTTTTGGCTGAATTTAAAATATGTATTAATTTAATGTATTTATTTAAGACAGTAGAAAATCCTGTTATCCTTGAGCTTGAGACACTCAAAAATCCTGAGAAAAGGATAAAATCCTTGAAAGTGGCAACTCTGATATATACACCTTTGTCGCCGCTACGAGTATAAGAGAAAATAATTCTTTAAAATAACGTTTGATGTAGGACAGAGGCCTAATTGTAGCCTACGATTTTTTTTCGTCCACCGGTTTAAAACTCTTTGGCTATTTGTGCAAAATTGCACATTGAACATTATTTCAGTAAATTATTTGTCATGCACTCGTAGCGGAGACGAGGTGTGTTTCAACTTTAAACACAATATAGACTATAGAGGCTACAGTGCATATAGTGGCATCTCTTAAAAGTGTAATTTATTTTTATTTTTCATTCAAGTTCTTTTCATTTAACAATTTTCAGCCATTTTCTGTTGACTTTCAAAATATCAGTAAAAATGCTCTGGAATAGCCTTAATGCTTAGGCCTACTGTATTTTTTGTACATTTGTTTAAATAAATTCCAGGAAGATGAATTGTGTAATGATCTTGGCATCCAACACAAACCACTGCTTATAGCTTCTGTACCCACAGTAGAGCAACTTCAAACTTATGAAAAGTATCTCCAGGAAAAATCTGATCAAAAAGTGAGTAACAAAATATTATTTCTAGGCCTTTCCTAGGCAGAGTAGGCCTATCTACAAGTCTGGAAAACCTGGAATGTTCAGGGAAATAAATCTGGAAAAGTCAGGGAAATTGTAAATTTTTCTGCAATGCCCTTATTTTCCCAAATCCCATTCGATATCGATATGATTATTTTTATCGTTGGGCAGCCCTATTTTTTATTATCGACTTCAGCGAGCACTTGGCTGCGAGTTCAGTCTTCCTCTCCTTCCGATACTTGGGTTTGCTTGCTCTAGCAACAACCAACAATAGAAGTGGTAGCTCATTCAAGCCACCTTATATAAATAAATTATATGAAAATGAATTTGTTTCAGATCCGCCTTCAAGAAATAGTCCGTGCAACAAGAATGGCTATAAAAGTCATAATGGACGAGCTCGATATCACACCCGTTTTAGAGTTCGAAGTATTGGTTATGTCTGGGAAAACTTTCCAGCTATCCAAGTACCACATGGATGCACTGAAGGTATTAATTACTAGATAATTGGATGAGAGTAGCGAAGATTCCATTTCACCGGAGAAAAAAATCCGGAATGTTTTTTTTTCTTTTTTTGTATTTTTGGCTGTTTGTTAACACGATTCCGGCTAAACCGATACTCCAATTGCGGTGAAATTTTCTGGAGACCTTCGAAATCTCTGAACTTAGAACTGCCATGTTTTTGAGCGCAATCGAAAAATTATTTCTCATGAAAATCGCAATTTTTCAATTTTTTTTTTTTAATTTCTTAAACTTAGGCCTAGGGATAACACTTACATGCTTTATCCGATTTTAATGATTTTTTTTACAGAACCATAATTTTATGAATGATTAAGATATTTGTGTGAAATTTGAGTGCAATCCAAAAATTATTTCTTATGAAAATCGAAATTCTATGTTTTTTTTTAAACAATTCTTTGACTTATAACTAGGGACACCGAATTTTCGTGAATGGTTTTTGCACGAAATTTAAAAAAACACAACTCTAAGTATTTTTGACAACATAGGAACATGTTTTGAGGTTAGAGGAGGCATTTTGCGTTCACGAAGTTTCGCGAATTTTAGCTATTTTATGTTTTCACACGAAATAGACCAAAAAGAAGATTATTCACGAAATTATGCGCGAAATTCTCACTTTTTTTTAATAATTTGAAGCAAATTTGCGTATTTTCGACGATCAAAACAGTCAATTTCTCGCGTATCACGCCCACAGCTAGAACGGTCGTGTCGAGCTTCGAGAGTTGCCTAATTTAGATCGATTAGTCGAACCCACGAGTCGCACTCGCACCACGTGACCAAGGTCGAATGCACGTCCGCGACTAGTCGATATACGCGCAACGCACTTCGGAGTAGGCCACATTTGGCTTTACTTCGTAACAGAATTCGTTTTTCTTGCATTTTCGTTGCATTAAAGTCAAAATGCCAAAAGTTGTAAGCATTTTTGTCCGTGAATCGGAGTTTCAAGAACATGGATTTTACGCCTCCATCCTAGGCCTAGGCCCAATATAATTCGTTGTTCACGTGGGCCCTAGGCCTAGATGTGCTTAAAATCCATTGTGGGCCTAGGCTTGGCCTAGACCCCAGATAATTCCTTGTTGCTAACCTTTTAAAGATGCGTGCTAAAAATTTCCTTTAGGCCTAGGCCTAGCTAGCTAGAGTAAGCACCTTTAGGCCTAGCTAGGCCCTAGGCCTCCTAAATTTCATACAACCATGGATGGCCTTGTCAGAAAAATTGCATTTTACAATGTAGCTTTCAACCTACTTTAAATAAAGTACATTATTATTTGTTTGCAATTGAAAAAAAGTGGATTTTTATTTACCGTTATTTACCATATTGTCAAGTTTTTGCACCGTTTTTGCCTATTTTATATACCGAAATGAACTGTTTTTATTTACCATTTTTCAGTGTCCCTACTTATAACACCAACATGCTTTATCCCATTGTAATGATTTTTCACAGAACTTTAATTTTATAAATTAATATATTCGTGTGAAATTTGGGCGCAATCGAATAATTATTTCTTATGAAAATCGCAATTTTACGATTTTTTCTTTTTAAAAATTACGATTATTTTAAATTTTTTTTTTTTTTTTTTTTATCTTCAACTTAGTAATGATTTTTTCACAGAACAACAGAAAATCTGCGTAACACATGGCAGCTCAATGCACCCATTATGCTCATCCAACAACGCGGCGGGACTTCAGCGTTTTCCTAGTTCATATAGGCTTCTTACACATTATGCCATTTTGCTAGGGGTGGGCGAACGTTCGAAAACTCGAGCCCGAGCCGAGCTTTTTTTGAAGTTCGGCTTGGCTCGGGCTCAACTTTTTAGGCGCGAGTTCGGTTTTTATCAAAACTTTGAACTTTAAACGAACTTCGTCTTGAAATTACGCCAAAAACTGATTTTATACATCGTTCGCGTAATAAAACAACAAAGCAGCGATCGCCGTACTGGATATTTTTAACAGCTGATTTTCCAAGTTCCAGCGCCTTGAAAAGTTCTCGTTTTGTCACGCCATGACGTCACGACGAAGCTATCTGTTAGAAGGTGGTGCGCATCTGTGATTGGCTCGATCGTCACAATTCACACTCGTCGTGCAGGGTCGGCAACATAACAAACACAAACTAGAAATTTTGCTTCTTGGTCTACGAAGTACCAACAATTGAAACTAAACGGCGGGAAATTTGAAAACACGCAAAATTTGAAAAAAATAGTTTGAAATAATTGAATTTTTTATGACGAAATGGAGCCTTTATTTTGAGCTTTTTTTTCAAATAAAAGATTTTTTAAAATTTTATATGTCTATTCATTACAGAATAATAATGGATTTTCAAAAGTTCGGCTCGAGTTCGAAGTTCGAAAGTTTTTGGTTCAAAAGTTCGAGTTCGGCTCGAAAGTCAAAAACTTAGGTTTGCCCACCCCTACATTTTGCTTTATATACCATATTTACCCGAATAGAAGTCAACCTTGAATTTAAGATGACCCTCTATTTTCAGGAAGTTAAAAGTGGAAAAATAATATTTCAACACCTAAAACTGAGGAAATTACTAGGGATGACATCGATTACAAAATTGAAATCGATCATTGTGACCAAATCCATTCCCAAGAAAAACTTTATAATTATACCCGCAGTTATTTTGGGGGTCTTTTTCCGCGGAGCCTGTGAGTGCCGCTATTTTGGCGGTCTATTTCTGCGGAGCCCGTGATGACATCTGCCAACCGCCGTGCGTCATAGAACAATGTACTGTACTACGCGTCTTTCCTTGATATGATATGCGAATTTAAGACTACTAATTGCCTCGAAAACATCACCTGCCCATTCAAAAAACGTCAATTTTCTTGATATGATATGCGAAATTAAGACTACTAGGGGTGTGAGCAAAGATTAGTCATGTGGGGAAGATGGTTCATCGCCGTGTTAAAATTTCTGCGGAAAATAATCAGAATTTGAAGTCAAGTACAACTTCTCAACGCAAGAATGCGCTAGTGCGAACCGCCAGTCACATCACTACCTAGCGGATATCCCCTGCACTATGCTATCCAGCTCCTTCCCCTACTTTGCTGCCTGCAACAGCCTACGGCAGCCCGTCGCCCATCTCACTCGCACTGTTGTCCCTCGCCGTAAGCACCTTTCTTTCTCTTTTATGGCCCGTCGGCAACCAACGGCAACACTGTGAATGGTTGTCTGCTACCCGCCGATAGTTGTGAACAGACGACCAATAAAAACCCTTGTGGCTGTCCTGTTTGGCCAATAGCATCATTTGGAAATAGCCCTAGTCGAGGTGTGATACGATATGAACTATGAAGTAGAGAACACATGTGTTCACTAGGTGGTTTTGATAGCCTATGCACCTGAGCGTTTATTGTAAATTATGTGCAGTGTCTACCGTCTGTCCTCTGCCATACAATCAGAGGTTGATACAATCTATGTATAATAAATCTGTAATACAGGGCAGGTCACGACTATTGTCATCTTCATTTTTAACATTGTTGTGTTCATGTTAATACTATAATTAAAAAATGCAATAAAAAATATGATGTGCAAGTACAACACCGCCGATACTGCACAACAATTCCCTTATATTTTAAACTCAAAGACATTAAAAATATAACCCCGACTGCGAATCAAACCCAGTATACCCAGGTCTCCGCCGGACACAGTACCTAGAATTTAAATTATCAGTCTGGGATAGGCCTATCTAGAGAGGTCAAGTCAAGTCATGTCAGGTCAAGTGGCCGGGTCCCGTGTTCTTTTCTAAAGATGTGTCACAACGTCAGATAGAAATGTCATTATAAAACAACAAACATAGAAACGCACCAATTATTATTGATTGATCATTCAAATAATTGTAACAGGTAGGTACGTTCGCGGTAGTCGGCGCCCACTTTTTTTTAAAAGCCGAGGGGTGTCCAAATGTGTTACCCGAAGTATTAATCAAGTTGTTTGCATGACGTTTCCGCTCACTATTTAGGAGTAAAATACAATGTACGTTTGGTTGTTCTTGACTACTAGTCCGTACATTGTATTAATATTCAAAGAATTCATTCACTTTTCATTCACATTTTTGGGTAGGTCTGTGCAATGTTGGTGCAAGTGATAAGATATTCCATTATTACTAGGGATGTGCGGGTACCCGAAAAACGGGTAATTTTCGGGTAGGTAAAATTACCCGACCTCGGGTCGGGCCGTCAATTCCTACCCGAAAAAGTCGGGTCGGGTAGAAGTAATAAAGAAACACGCCAATCTGCTCCTTTTAAACCTCCCGCTCACACGCCAAACGAACAGCTGACGTCGGAGTGGACCAATCGCTACGACGTGGGCGCGGCTATGCTATGATGCTGTGTCCTTGGCTCTTCCGGCGGCAGCGCTGTTCCCGCTGGAGTAATAGGCCCTACTGATCGTCATTACTCGTGTTCTGGTTATTCAACGCTAATAACGGCATAAAGCATGTTGAATATTACGTACGTGGGCGAATGGTGAAAAAGAAACAACGCTAATAAACATCGTCTAATGCCTAGGAGGCGAGGCGGCAGGCCTAGAACAAAGTTGCAATTCATCTAGAAGTCTGATCTAGTGCGCATCGTTGCGCGCAGCAGAGCGTTGGGCGGAGTCAGACCGAAATGCTGGTGCAAACGCATGATTTCGTCGGCCGGAAGAGAAAAATACGCGATCGCATCGGTTTTTCTTGGGGTTTTCGTATCGGAAATATTAGAAAACGATCGTTACGATATTATTTCCGAGAATAACGAACGATTGATGCAGGAAAACGAAAATAGCGGGGTTTCACTGTACTAGGCCTAGGCCTACTCAAGCAAAATTCATAAGACGCCGATTTGGAAGTACTTTGTGTCAACACAGCCCAGAGTGGCTACCTGCAACCAATGCAAAACTGTTTTGTAGGAATTTAAAAAAAAATGAATTCACAAATAAAAAAAAATTTCACTACCCGAGCCCGAGGGTACTTTCAATTACCCGACCCGAGCCCGACCCGAGTTCAAAAACCACTACCCGCACATCCCTAATTATTACTTCATCAGCTATTTCATACACACAAACAATACATTATACATTACATCGATTTCTGGTTTCATTTTAACAACAATGTTTTTGTTCTTGAAGAAATTGTTTTTATCAAATCATTTTTGACAGGCTGTGATTACATGCATAGCAGTGACCAAGCTGTATTGCATTTGCACACTCAAGGTTACCCAAAACTGCGCTCGAAGATTAAGTAAACCTTGCAATCGTATTTTGTGCATATTTCGTACTTACTGGCTATGTTTTCTGTCAAAAGTCGTTGTTAGGAGAGTGAGCGAGTCACGTGTTGAGTACCCGGGAACAATTGCATTTAAGTTTGAAAATAATTATGTAGGCCTACGTATATAAATAGGGTTTTGAGTTTTGTTGGTATAAGGGCACGTCAACTGTAAGGCCATAATGCGCCACTCTAGCCTATCAGGCTAGAGAGGCCTTAGGTAGGGGGCAGACCGGGAATTTTACCGGTTACTCACCCCATGGCTCACTTCCCTCGTCTAACACCGACTTTGGCGTTTTCCTAGTAGTCTTGACAATTTTGCAGTACTATTAGCATGCTACTGGTACAAGTACCTCGGGTTGGTTGACTTAGATAGGCAGAGGTAGGTATTTATGTTAATACAGTAAAACCTCTATTATCCAAGGTGGATGAGACCGGGTGCAGCTCGAATTATCGAAAAACTCTGATGGTCGGGATTTTTTGTTTATTTGCTCTCGTACCATAGCCTGATGGTAAAATAAAATGATACACATACCATTAAAATAACATAAATAAACAGCCTCTTAGTGATTACATCGGCTGTCCACTGCTTTGCTGATAGAATGAATGTGTTGTCTCATCTTATTTCATAACATAAACGGCTGCTTTGTTGATAGAATGAATGTCTGGTCTCATTATCTTATCTCATAATGTAAACAAAACAACTCGCGAGATTCTTGGCCCGAAGCCAATTGACTGACTAAAGTGAGCAACGAGATAGAATAGAGGTTTGTAGAGCGGAAAGCTGGCCGCCATGTTTGAAGCAAATTGAACCATTAGCGGTCATGACGCAAGCAGGCAGTTCGAGCAATCTCATTGGCTGGCGGCACCTGGGCGGCTGTGGGCGGGACTCAAGCCCGCTCTATGACTGGTTGATAATTGGCGGCCATGACACAAGCAGGCGCTTTTCGGTAGTTCGTTTAGCCTCAGCGAGGAGCGCTAATACGGCAATTAAGCCCGCTCTATAAACCTCTATTCTACCTCGTTGAAAGTGAGGCAATACGTAATCTGTGGCTTGGGAGGAAAAGGGGGGGGGGTGACGGTTATCTCCGCGTCTGTCATTGACTGGATGTCACGATGCAATGTTTATTTCTTCATAATCATAGCCAGCCTCTATCATATCGTCTTCAAAGCCATATTTTGTCTCTTACTCTCTCTCCCTCCCTCTCATCTCTCTCGTCCGCCGTCTTTGAGCAAGGTTGCGGCGGTGGCAAGCACTCGCAAAGACACTGACTTAACACTCTACGTTACCACCCTACCCTCGACCCCTGCCCCCAACCCCCCTTACAATTCACGCGCTGTTAGGGATGGGCAAAAGCGTGTATCTTACTACACGTGTACACGCTGGCTGTCTGTTCGTGTACGCGTGTACTATGTATATTTTAAGATATCTGAAAAAAAGTTGGACATGTTTATTTATTACTGTATATTTTTATTGCATTCTGAATAGTATTCACGGCGACGGCGTTCGGTTCAGTTTATCAGTCAGTAAATGACGTGGCTGATGTTTCATTGACCTAGAAAGTTAAAAGGGTGATGGTATGGTTGAGGCTTGCGTGATGAAGAGGGGGGGGGGGAGATATAAAGGCGGCTTCACATTGCTCTGCCGCCGCGGTATGGGCAGGGCGTTGACCAATGACAGCGCTCAACGCCGTCGTCGACTCCGCCGCGGTGAAACTTGGGCGAAGTTCAACATTCACCGCCGCGGCATGACGTCACGTCGCTTCAAAGCCTTTTAAGTTCTAAAATTGAACTCCAAAACATCTCTAGGCCTACAACCTAACCTTTCCGACACTTACCACGATCTTCTTCGTCAGCTCATACATATCTCATACATATCACAGCTCATACATATCACGACGGCGGTTGGTGAATGTGAATGCCTCCTGTTTTGTACGGCGGAGAATTCCGCTCGTACCGCCGGGCGGCAGAGCAATGTGAAGCCGCCTTAAGGCTTGTGATTTACCAAAGTTTCCGTGATACTTGAATTGTGCAGCAACTCCTTCGCGCACAGTCGGCATTTAACCTTCTTTCCCGCGTCTATCTTATCAAAGAACTTCCACTCAAGAGATATTCTAAACAATAAACAGTCATGCGTCACTGACTCAAATCTCAACACGCGTAAACAACTAAGCGGGCGGCGGGCGACGAGCGACTGCGAGCGGTCTGGAACCATCTGGAATGTGTTGGCTGGTCAGGGGGGGGGGAGGGGGAAGGCAAGGCCACCGTGGCAAGGGATCGCAACCAACGTACCGTTTTGCGGGAAGGCGGCGGCGGCGGCTGACTGAAAGAGCTCGTATTTGAAATCTGAAATCTCGACGACTGAACAATGTCAATTGAAAGTCGACGTGTATTTTTTTTAAAAATTATGTACACGTCTCATCCCTACGCGCTGTGCAATTCTTACGTGACACGTCATTGTAGTAAACCGCATAGGCCCTACTGCATGACATTCGATGTAAAGAACATAACATTTTGGCCTAATTTAAAAAAAGGAAAGGGCGCCTGAAACCAGCTCGGATAACACGGCATCTCGGTTAATCGGAGCTCGGATGAACGAGGTCTTACTGTAACTAAATTTTCACCGCTTAAAACCGTAAATTATAAATTATTCTTAACACCAATTCACGCGATTCAAATACCTAAGTTCCACCTCAAATACCTGTCTGAGTTCTCATAACTTCATGTTATTGTAATATGCATTTCTTTTATAAGGTCCCACATGCCACACCCAAAGTTTTCAAAAATATCAGGGGGGAAAGAGATATAGGCCTAGGGCTTTCAACTATAGTTGAATTATTTTCACCACCAATTCACCACTGTTGGGTATAACAAAAAATTAAAATTAAATTTGATTTTTATTTTCACCCCAAATACCTGCCTCTGTAGATACTAGATAGGTAGGCCTATTGGTAGTGAATTTCCTTTGTTTGGAAAAACCACCTACTAGTTATCCGTTAATATTTGTTTTATTTTAGAATTAAATTTGTATCAATTTCAATCTTATAGGATTTACACCAGTCTCTAGAGCGTCGCCTGGAAGACACAAAGGCAACAACTACAGAACTCCGAGAAAAGCTGTCAATCTTATGGGAGCGCCTGCACGAGCCCCTAGATGTTCGCGAGGCCTTTGTTTCCGCCCACGTGGGACACTCTGTCAATACCCTGAAAGCGGTAAGATGACTACATAGATAAAAAATTTATTTTACACCTCCATTTGGCAATGTTGAATGTAGGCCTAATAATACGGTACATTTGCGTTGAAAGTAGTACGTATCAATTAACCAAATTTGAGCTTTTCGTGGGAACTTCCTCGTTAGAACGGTTTCCCGCCTTTAATAAGTTTTATAGTCAGTCCCTTATGGTTGCACAAGAGTCCCTATAATATCGGCGCCATGCAATAGTCTCGCATTCAGCAGGTGGAGTCCCCACAATGTTGTAATACGTATCAACATGCCGTATTGGACTGAATTAGCACAATCTCAAATATAACACGACCCCCAATTTTTCGGAATATTTTTAAGGAAATAAAAACAAATTATTTACAATACAGTGAATGAATAGTCTAAAATTTCACTCTTACAACAAAACATTTTGAACAATGTTAGGGCCTAGCCTATAGACCGGGACCCACCATTAGTGAAACCCTCCAGCCCCCCCTGCGGAGAAATGGAGACCCATATATTATGTTAGGGTGGTTATTTTGGAGTAGAAATCCACTTGTTGGCCAGTGGTGGGTGCGGGGTACAGGGGTGCCCAAAGGGTCAATTGTGCTGTTTTTTGTAACTGTTTTTATTTTTTTAAGGCCAAACCGTTGAACGAAATCTATTTTTGACTTTTGATTCGTGTTAGGAACGACAAATGAATTTTATCCACATTTTTATTTTCTTGTTTGTACCAGAAATAACTTTTTTGAGTTTTCCAAATTCAAAGTCAAAATGGTCCCAAATTGCCCGTTTTGGTTAAAACTGATAAATTATGTTAGGGTGAATATTTGTAAGTAGAAATCCACTTGTTGGCCAGTGGTGGATGCGGCGTACAGGGCCGTCCAAAAAGTAAATTTTGGGGATGATTTTCATCCGTTTTTATTTTTTTATGTCAAATCGTTTGACAAAATCTATTTTAGGCTTTAGATTCGTGTGAGGATTTAAAAATAGAATATTAACCCTCCGTCACTCGCGCGGAATTTCTTAACACCATCCCTCGCGTGGGGTTTCTCAAACCCGCAATTATTTTGGGCTGTAATTAGTGCAGTAGGATGTTTTGGGTATTTCTTTCTGTGCTCATATGATTTGTGGAACTACCATATCGGACCGAATATAGCGCGATGTTTTTTTCCGAAAATACTATCTCTAAGACAGCACTCGCGTTATTTCCGCGCTCTTGCATTTGAAATAGCGCCTGAACATAGGCCACCCGCAATACAACTCCCGCGCAACGCCCCGCCCACCCACTCGACGCCAGCCGATCCCGTGAGGCGGGCGGGTGTCGTCATCACGGGCTCCGCGGCAAAAGGCCGCGGGTATATCGCCACGTATCACGGTTCACGGGTTCCGCGGAAAATGACCACCAAAATAACTGTGCGTACATTTAAAAAGTTTTTCCTTGGGAATCGATCCCGAATCGATTCTAGGTCACAATGATCGATTTGTAATCCTTTAATAAACCTGGTGAACTGTGGTTGGCCCTACCATGTTAAAAAACTTAGGACTAGGCCCTAACATTGTTCAAAATGTTTTGTTGTAAGAATGAAACTTAAGTCTATTCATTCATTGCATTGTAAATAAAAAATGTTTCTTGTACATTTTAATTTTCTTTGATTTTTCTTTTTTCTTGAAATGATTCTGAAAATTTGGGGGTCGTGTTATATTCGAGATCGTGCTATATTCGGTCCAATACGGTACTATGTAGGTGGTTGTTACTGGGAGCACAGTGAAATAAAATGTCAATGAACCTCTTTGTATGAATCATTTTTTTATTGTATTTTTCAGATTAAAAAAATTGACATTTTCAAAATATTCAAAAAAGGTGTCAAAATAATGCAATTTTAAGTATTATTTCACTTTTTAGTAATAAACATGAACCAGTTAGTAAATTGCAAAAAGAATTTTTCCACAATTTCAAAATTTAAGCCAAAATAGCATTGAGTTCCCCTATGCAGTTACTGTAACGTGATCACTCGCGCAGGGTTTCAGCAACCCCAGCCACGTTCAGACCGGCAATATAACGACACCAAAAGACTAGAGGGTTACAAATTTTGCTAACAGATAGAGTGACTTGAAGGTACTGAGAATCTAGAGTCGGTAAAAATGTCCGATGCAGAGAAACTGAGTCGAATGTAGACCCTGGGGTTTGTAGAACCCCACGCGAGTGACGGAGGGTTAAGCATATTTTTATTTCCTCCTATGTCCCGGAAATAACAATTTTGAGTTTTCCAAAATCAAAGTCAAAATGTCCCCAAATTCCCTGTTTTGGTTAAAACTGATAAATTATGTTAGGGTGAATATTTTTTGTAGAAATCCACTTGTTGGCCAGTGGTGGATGCGGCGTACAGGGCCGTCCAAAAAGTAAATTTTGGGGATGAATTTCAACTGTTTTTATTTTTTTAATGCCAAATCGTTTGAAAAAATCTATTTTATGCTTTAGATTCGTGTGAGGATTTGAAAATAGAATGTTAGGCATTATTTTTATTTTCTCGTATGACCCGGAAATAACAATTTTGAGTTTTCCAAAATCAAAGTCAAAATGGCCCCAAATTGCCCGTTTTGGTTAAAACTGATAAATTATGTTAGGGTTGATATTATTTAGTAGAAATCCACTAGTTGGCCAGTGGTGGATACGGCATACTGGAGCGTCCATAAAGTAAAATTTGGAGATGATTTTTAACCATTTTAATTTTTTTAATGCCAAGTCGTTGTACAAAATCTATTTTAGGCTTTAGATTCCTGTTATGATTTGAAAATAAAATGTTAGTAGGCCTATGCATATTTTTATTTACAAATATTTTATTTTACAAACACTGTGACTAAATCGACCATAGAAGAGCTGCAATCTGACAACACAATTTAAAAAAATATTGGCACCAAATTCAAAATAACACAATAAATATAGCCAATATACCACTGTGCCCCGCTCTCCCCTAACGAGTGAAGTAGGCCTACATTCTAGCATTGATTGAAGAAGGCTTAGGAACGAAATCATTTCAGTTTATTTTACATAGGCCTAGACCTGTTTTTATTACGAAAATAACATTTTAATTTGCCAAATACAAAAATAACACGTTTTGTTTTAAAATGCAAGGCTTAATATTTCAACGAGGCTAACAAAATTTATTTTATTTTGTCAATATTTTTTAAGGTGAAATGTAAATGACTCACCATGTACGCGTATTCAAGAGGTGTGAATGATACCCCCTCCCACTGCTGCTATTGGTTCGCTTCGTCTCAGCTCAAGATTCCGTGGAGAAACAGGAGATCGTCCACGCGTTCGCCTGTCAATCACGAGCGGTCCTTTGACACTATGCCACCAGCTGTTTTAAAAAGCCTCTCACACGGTACACTCGTTGCCGTACAACACAGATAGCGTTGCGCTACCTTGCGCACTGTAGGGAATTGCCGTGCATTGGCTTCCCACCATGTTATCGGATTACACTCGATATCAACTGACGCACCGTCGAACTCTCTGTATACTTGTAGTTCCTTGGCTGCAACCCTGTCGACCGGCACGATGTCTTCCGTGTTATTTTCTTCGTCGTCACTGTCTTCAAGGAGTGTTTTTTTTTCGTTTGGCTTTGGGTTCATCTTCGCCTTCTTCATCTTAGAGTGGTTTAATCCAGGGCTGCCGTTTTAACGGATTTTATCCGTTTTTACGGATATTTAGGGTGCAAAACGGATTAACGGATTTTTAGTCTTATTTACGGATATTTCGTTAATTACGTTTTCTATGCTTATTTTCGTATATTTGAATCTGCGCGGGCTAATTTCGATTGTAAACATTGAAGGCGGGGCGATAATCGATTTGACTTTCGATAGGGGCGGAGCAAGGGCGGAGCCGTGTCCTAGACATTGTAGGAACTGCTTCTGCCAGAACAGTTGCTTCTGGGAGGATGCAAGATAAATTGAACAGCCAAGAACAAACAATGGAGATTGGAGCCTACAAAATTGTTTTCTTTCGTTTTTGTTTATAAAGTTTGGATTACGTGATCTTAAACGTGAAAAATAGAATTGGTATATGATTAAATAAAATGTTATTAACAAGTTCTGCAAGATTGCAATGTTATTAATAAACACAACACATGGGCCTAGGTCAAAATTGTGATGCAACATTCCTAGGGCCTAGGCCTAATTTAGGGCCTAGGCGGAATTTTTTAACCAGGTCAGATTTAAAACAGATTTTCTGTAAATAAGTAACATTTTATATTTTAATTTTTTATGCAATCTTAATTAAAGCAACCACGGGCGTTTCTGGCTCATTTATTCTCGTCTGTGCATAGGCCTAGGCCCTTGACAACTTTTAGGTTAGTTACAAATATAAACATAACATTTAGCCATTTTCATAGTTTGATCAATGAAATTAACGTTTTTAGACTTTTCACAGATTTTTAACGTTCTCCAACAGAATATTTAAAAAATGTCAGTGGCAGCCCTAGTTTAATCTAATTTTCGAGCACGTTAATCACTTCATTTTCGATCGCCTCCCAAACCGAGTCTCGAGCGTCTGCTTTGTCTACGAACTTGAGTTCTTTGAATCTCGGATCCAAAGCAGACGCCCTCAACAGTATTGGTCCCATGGCGGCTAGACGGACTTTAAGATCTTTGTTCACCGCACTTTTGACTTCTTTCAACATGGCACTGTCCATTGCCTTGCTGTTGGACTTTTTAATTATTTTTGTTATGATTGGGTAGGCAACTGACCCAGTACAGTACTGCTCCCCACCTAGGAGGTTTGTGGCATCCTTAAACGGGGAAAGGAAGTTTGTTAACTCTTCGATTTTTTTCAGTTCCATCGCAGTGATTCGCATATGGTCCCATTTGGGGTCTTCTAACAGCACAGTGTTAATGGCAGCCCTATTAGTTGCCAGTGACATTAGCATGTCGTAGGTCGAGTTCCACCTCGTCACCACATCTTGAATTAATTTATTCGTGGAAAAGTTGGCAGCTTCTTGAGCCTGTCGTAGGGCTTCCGTGGCAAGAGAGCTGTGGTGGAAATGTCCCACAACTTTGCGACACTTTGGTATCAGCGCATCCATACCATTTCCTTTCACGTCCAGGCCTTTCTTGATGCTTAGTTGAAGTGCATGTGCTGTGCAACGAATATGGTGGACACGCATTTCGTCGACAATTGCCTTGACAACATTTGCAGCATTGTCTGTCACATAGGCTGCAACCTTCCCCTCAATCCCCCATCTTACCACCAAGTTAGTGAGCAATGCAGCTATATTCTTAGCAGTGTGGGATTCGTTGCACTGCTTGCTCTCGAGTATCACTGATTCCAACTTCCCGTCATCATTGATGAAGTGGCAAGTTACACCCAAATAGCCGTCGTTGGCTATTGATGTCCAGAAGTCCAGAGTCAGACACACATGGTCAATCGACGCCAATCTCATCTTGAAATCGGCTCGACTAGAAGCAGCGAGCGCCGTTATTTTGCGCGTGACTGTACTGCGCCCGGGCACGACATACTCTGGTACAGCACGACGCATGAATCGACGAAACCCGCGTCCTTCAACAAGGCTTATCGGACGCATATCTTGGGCGATAAATGTCACCAAGTGTTCAGTTAGTTCCTTCGCTCTTTTGCTGTCAGGCGGAAGAAGCTTTGGGGCAATAGCCGATTTAAAATATGAGTCGAGATTGGATCGTTGGGAAGCAGTGGAAGCAGTCTTCTTAAAACACCGAGATGCATGTTGACTTAGATTGGAAGTGTTTCCGGAATACGCTATTTTCGCATCACAAATCCTACAAAACACGAACTTATTGTCAATAATCTTACCATTTTTATTTGCTTCGAAGCCGAAATTCTTCCACACGTCGCTTCTTTTATTTCCACTATCGACGAGTTTACGTCGTGGCGTTTCACTGGCCATTGTGAATGTAGGTCCGTCCGTAATCACCACAATAATTATAAAAAACGATATTGATATTGTACAGTTTTTCAAAAGAGTTTAGTGTAGGCGCGGTCACAAACACACGTAATTATTTCGGCAAAAGGGGCCGTTTTTAAGTAGTGGTGGATAAAGGCGAATTAAGAATAATGTTTATCAATATCTAATATCTTTTTACTTTCTATCTATCTACACAGTTCTAAATTAATCTCAAATTCACGCGACGTTCTAGCGTCGTAGGCCTACGCGTACATTGTCACACACGTGTTCGGCACCATGCCTCTAGTCCAATAAGTTAAAAATAAATATTATTAAATAAAACAAACAATAAATAACTGTTCTGTAGCAATAAGTCTCTATTAAAAATCACCACACAAAAAACGAAAAATATCCAACATTAAAATAAGAATTTGGTAAAAGATAACTGCAGATTGTAATGGATATTACCCAGGAATGAAGAGCACACGTCAACTCAATCTCCGACTGAAACACAAGTGAAACAACGTTGATGACCGGATGTACCACCCTCGCAGTCGCACACGCATTGCAACCAACCCTTCAGTGCACATCCCTTGACCATCCTCAATCTTGGCGGCAAGGTCGCTGAACCCGAGTCAGTGTTCTCCCCAGAAAAAAATGTTCACTGGGTATTTCATAAACATTGCCGGGTACTCGCCGGTAGGGCCAAAAATAGTGGGGGTCCGGGGTAGGGATGTCAACGGGTACCCGTTGCCCGCGGGTACGGGTCCAATTTTCCATTACCCGTTACCCGGAATTACCCGTTCTTTCCTTTGTCCATCGCGATCTTTTTCACGGAACAGACAATACATCGCGTCATTATACCCCTCCCCCTACCGCTTATGGCTGGCTGTTGTGATTGTAGCGACGAGTGATTGAGTGAGATTGTTGAATGATATAATACGGAATTCGGCGCGGGTTGGATGGGATGGGGAGGGGGGCTTAGAGATAGCGGCAAACAAGGCTTGACCTTGAAGCAAACTATACGATTTGGTTGCTCGAGACAAAACAGATGCCAATGCACCGAATTTCGTAATCGGGAGCGCAGAAACACTAAAAAATGAGTGTTATCTGCCCGGTTGTAACTACGTTTGACTGTAGACCTACGAGTTTGCGATGACTCAAAGCTGCCGATGTGAAGACAGGAAGGGTGTTGGATAAGACACTACTCGTGTCGCGTGTATGAATGAAACAATGACCGTAGACCTAAAGAGATTCATGAGAAAACACAGTTCGGCTGGTCGCACACAGGATAAAAACAGCATAAAATAAAAATAGTTTACTGATCAAGGATAATTAGTACTGTAAACGTGTACACGTACCATCCCTAATTTTCTGTGAAGTGGAAGATCACTTCGAATGAACTGATACGAAAATAGTGCGCGGGGAGCGGGAGATCATGCATTGGGATAAAGACAAGGATTGACCTTGATCAGCCTACGATCCGATTTCGGTTGCGTACATATGCGCATGAAAGGAATGTAGTAATCGATCAGTGTTCCTTTCCGCTTAATGTAGTTGCTCCGAACCCATTGAGTCATCGTACACTAAAACATACGTGGCCTTTTACCAATACTACTTTTAAACTGCCAATGCTTTTCTGAATCATTTGACACCCATGACGATAAATCGAACATTTACTACCCGCGGGTATCTCGGGTAACGATCGCGGGTACCTGGGTACGAAAGTTTCCGGGTATTGACATCCCTAGTTTGGGGGCTTGCCCCCAGAAATAAATTGAGATCCTAGATTCGATTTGGTGAGTTTTAGAGGTTTTCGAAGCCCTTTGAAAGTAGCTTACTTTTGTTGCTTTAGTGGTATGAAGTAGGCCTATAAACATTTCAAATTTGATTGAAATCATAGTCTTAAGTCTATTTTCTCCTTTGTAATGTAGGCTATGTGAATTACTGTAGTCCTATTGCTACAATGAGTACAATAGGCCCGTATAAAGGTGATGATGTTATTCTTTCTAAGTGGTTATTATTAGGGATGTCAATACCCGGAAATTTTCGTACCCGGGCTACCCGCGGGTAGTGAATGTTCGATTTATCGTCATGGGTGTCAAATGATTTAGAAAATCATTGGCAGTTTAAAAGTAGTATTGGTAAAAGGCCACGTATGTTTTAGTGTACGATGACTCAATGGGTTCGGAGCAACTACATCAAGCGGAAAGGAACACTGATTGATTACTACATTCCTTTCATGCGCATATGTACGCAACCGAAATCGGATCGTAGGCTGATCAAGGTCAATCCTTGTCTTTATCCCAATGCATGATCTCCCGCTCCCCGCGCACTATTTTCCTATCAGTTCATTCGAAGTGATCTTCCACTTCACAGAAAATTAGGGATGGTACGTGTACACGTTTACTAATTATCCTTGATCAGTAAACTATTTTTATTTTATGCTGTTTTTATCCTGTGTGCGACCAGCCGAACTGTGTTTTCTCATGAATCACTTTAGGTCTACGGTCATTGTTTCATTCATACACGCACGCGAGTAGTGTCCAATCCAACACCCTTCCTGTCTTCACATCGGCAGCTTTGAGTCATCGCAAACTCGTAGGTCTACAGTCAAACGTCGTTACAACCGGGCAGATAACACTCATTTTTTAGTGTTTCTGCGCTCCCGATTACGAAATTCGGTGCATTGGCATCTGTTTTGTCTCGAGCAACCAAATCGTATAGTTTGCTTCAAGGTCAAGCCTTGTTCGCCGCTATCTCTAAGCCCCCCCATCCCACCCAACCCGCGCCGAATTCCGTATTATATCATTCAACAATCTCACTCAATCACTCGTCGCTACAATCACAGCAGCCAGCCATAAGCGGTAGGGGGAGGGGTATAATGACGCGATGTATTGTCTGTTCCGTGAAAAAGATCGCGATGGACAAAGGAAAGAACGGGTAATTCCGGGTAACGGGTAATGGAAAATTGGACCCGTACCCGCGGGCAACGGGCGGGTAACGGGTACCCGTTGACATCCCTAGTTATTATTTAAGATTTGTTGGATGAGCAAAGCGAAGACTTCAATTTCACTGACCCCCCAAAAATTTAACTCGGGTGTTTTTTTTTTTTTGCTTTTGTTTTTTTTTGCTTTTGTTTTTTTGTCTGTTCGCTCTCTACCGGGCAAACGGTATATGCGATCTCGATGAAATTTTGAGGGGACATTCGAAATCTCTGAACTTAGAGGTGTATTGTTTTTGGGTACAATCGAAGAAATATTTCTCATGAATATTGTACTTTTACGATTTATTTTTATTTTTAGCGCGATGTTTTCGTGACATTTGGGCCGATTCTGCCCAAACGGGTGGGGCTACAACGTTCATATTATACATGGACATTAAGGTTATGGTGATGTATTGCTTTTAGAAAGAAAAAGTTGAAAAAGTTAGCCAGAATCCATAGAAATAAAGCTTTTAATATAAGTTTTTTACGATAAATAATACCAATTGACAAGAAACAATAGAAACTTGACAACAATCACCTACAATGCGTAGGCAGCAAAACAAAGCACTTGCAAAAGTAAAGATATCCCACGCAAACTAAAAACTTAAAAAAGCTCATCCATCAACGCGGCGGGACTTTAGCGTTTTCCTAGTAGGTTTACAATTACTACAACTTGAAACATTGTTGTATTTGATGACTTAATTTTTATTACTTTAAAATTCGTCCTAGCAATCAATAAACTTGGAAAATTGCTAAAATTGTTCACTTGTGTGTGCTCCTTGTGTGCAGTTAATGTTCACGATCATAGCGATGATTGCCATTTTGCCAACTTATGTGTTTCGTTCAAATGCATTCCTTGTCGGGTTCTATAGTGATCAGCGAGATTAGCCTCCACGATGTTGTTTACAATCTGTGCTGCAGTTTAGGGATGGGACGTTTAAACGTTTAGTGGACGGTTAGTTTATTAAATTCGCAAATCGTTTAGTAAAAAAAAAAAAAAAATCAAAAAAAAATTCAAAATTTTTTAAATTTTTTTTCAAAATTTTTATAGCCGGGCGGCAGGGAACCCGCCCGGCGGTCCGGGCCTGGGGAGAACACTGCCGAGTGCGGCCGGTGGGCGCGGAGGGGGCGTAGCCGGCCGGCCGGTGCAGGCAAGGCGACATCAAATATGTCAAGTGTGCGCGCGCTGTCATTAAAAACTCGCGGAGAAAAACGTGAATAATGGACGGAACAAAGATCGTTTTTTTTTAATTTTAATCTTTTATGCGCTTTATATTATTTTTAATATTTAAACTTGAAATAGGCGATTTTGGATCATAAAAATCGATTTGATGTTTTAAAAAAAAAAAAACGATGTCGAAAATTTGCTTCGATGTCGATGGGCATTCTTAGTTTCTATACTCCGACTATTGTTTTTTTCCCCCGTATTACATCTGGCGCCCAACGGGATTCTACAAGGTCATTGTTTTGCTTCGTCAGTGGCGTGTCGTTAAGAGGCCCTAGACGGAAAGTTGTATGTGTTTCTTTGACTGTGAGGACAGTGTTTTGCTTCGTCAGTGGTGTGTCGTTAGAGGCCCTAGACGGAAAGTTGTAAGTGTTTCTTTGACTGTGAGGACAGTGTTTTGCTTTGTCAGTGGCGTGTCGTTAGAGGCCTTAGACGGAAAGTTGTACATGTTTCTTTGACTGTGTGCGACCGGGATTGGTGTATATCGTCGCGATAAGTGATAATCTGTGTATGTTCGTGCGCGACCGGGATTCGAGCGAACCGCAACGTCTACATGATTATCATCACTAACTATTTTAGCAGCTAAACTGTGAAGAGTGGAAAGATTCTGCAATGCCTGATTCAAACACAATTGTAGAACTTATTAAAGAGTTACGAGTGGAACTAAGGGAACGACGCATTGTCAGTGTTGCTGGTATAAACCGATGTAACGACAATCTCGGATAGAGTTGCCAGGCTAGAAAACGAGCGGGCACGCACGTCGTCGACGCCCGAGACAGTGGATGCGAACGCGCACCCCCTGAGCACGTCCACAACCAACGACACAATAGGCTGGGGGGCTGAGTTCAAGCCCCAGACACGGCTACCAGTTTTCGACGGTTATGGGGGGCGGTCACACCCAGTGGCATTCCTCAATGAGTTAGAAACATACTACGACCTATTGCGTGTACCGACGCGTTTCCAGGTGTCAATAGCGATAGGACAATTAAAAGGCCCTGCCAAACGATGGGGTGAGGTTTTTTTCTGAATGCTTTTCGTCGTTTGCAGAATATAAGCGGGCATTTCTTGCAGACTTCTGAGGTCCCCAGCCCAACAAAAAAATGTGCGTGACAAACTGAACAACGGGAAGTGTCCACGGGCATTCGAAAATCAAATGGATGTGTATTTTCTAGGGCTGTGCGAGTACTCGATTTCTCGAGCTTTTTCGAGCTTCAGTTTTGAGCTCGCACCGAGCCGAGCTTGGCTTTATGCTCAATTTATTCGAGCCGAGCCTACAAAAACACGCAGTACACGCGCTCATTTTCATCAACAGTCAACACTCAACAGACAGTCTTGTCAACAAAGACTTTCGCGGAAGAATGCGGCAGCCTGAGCCAGCGATCAACAGTCGACTCGACGGTCGACGCAGAAGAATGCGATAGGCCTAGGCCTAGAATGCAAACGTGTCTCTCTCTCTCTCTCTCAAGTGGGTAAACCTATCACACTATCGCCCGCGCTGAAGCTTTCATCGCAAAATAAGCCAAGGAATAACAATCCAATGCGTCGTGATCGTAGAAACATGATCACATCGCAATAATTCTTCTTCCAACTAGTTCCACACCGACCATCATTGTTCTTCGTCAGCTGTGAGTTGAGTTGGTTGGATCGACCG